>PVJA010005345.1:28479-79690 GCA_004027025.1 Myocastor coypus | reverse complement strand
CTTAGTGGAAGCACAGATAGTCAATAAATACATGAAAAAAATGTTCAGCATCACCAGCCACCAGAGAAACATAAAACAGCACAGAAAAAATGTTACTCCAGAAAGAACAGCTATCATCAAGACATCAAATAATAACAAGTGCTGGGCAGACTGCACGGGATCAAAAGGATTACTTCTACATTGTTGGTGGGAATGTAAACTAGCACAACCACTATGAAAATTAGTATGGAGATTACTCCAAAAACGAAACAGAGAAATTCCATTGGAGCTAGCTATTCACCTTTTAGGAATCTTCTCCAGAAGGTTAAAAATCAAATGCATACCCATTTTTTATAGCAGCATAATTTATAGTAGATATATCTTGGAAACAGCATACATGGCCATTAACCAATGAATGGACAAAGAAACTGTGGATTTATATACAATGGAGCACAACTGCTCTAAAGAAAGATAAAGTGGAAGCCTCTGTAGGTAAATGGATGCGTGAGACTGCAGTGTTAAGTAAAATAAATCAGACACAAAAGTTTAAATATTGCATGCTTTCTCTTACATGAGAAATCCAAAACACAAACAAAGGGAAAAATAAAAGATGGATAATAGGAAGTGGGGAGATCTTTCCATGTGGGAAAGGGAAGAAGAGATGGGGTGGGAACGGAGGGAGCTGGACTAAAGAAAAGAATGAAAGCAAAACATGGAAGCATGTCTTTCAATTGGTGAAGGGGAACAGCATTGTCAGGAGCACAGGGGAAGGCAGGGGAAAGGGACATAAGAAATTAGGATGTGTTCTGCACATGTACAAATGTGCAAGGAGAAATGTGATCTTTATGTACTGCAAATACACACTAATAAAAAGTAAATGAAGGGGCTAGGGAGATAGCACCATGGCACAAGTGCCTGTGGGGCAAGTACAAGGTCATGAGTTCGAACCCCAGTTTTGCAAAAAAAAAAAAAAAGTAAATGAAATAAAAAATATATAAAATATAAATAAAATGGCCCTGAGGCTTTGGACGGCATTACCCTCAAGCTGGTATCTAACTGGAGGAGGCCTTTGCCATCTCCACACCCTCAGCTATATTTTTCACATCACCTCTGTGTGTAAAGGGCTGACTAAGGGCTTGAGGGAACCACTTGCAGGTGGCCACGGATGCTCTGCAGCAACACGGTGACCCTGAAGGGGAGGAGGGCTGCACAACGTCCAAGCTCTCCATGGAAATCCAAAATTCTAAGATCTCGTATGCTGGTGATAGGAGGGAAAAGAAAGCCGGCAAACTGCAGAGAAGCTCTGGACAGTGAGGACGCCTTCAGCCAATTCCACAGCAAGGCCAACAGTGTAACAGTGTGTTCCCTGCACCCACACCCCCGTAACTGAGCATCGCCAGGACTACCCGTCACTGAGGCAAAGTCCAATCATGCTGACTACCTGCACCAGGGAGGGAGATTTTTGCATAGCGAAAGGTTTCCATTAAGAGTAAATTTAATTTACAAGCTTGACTGCTTGAAAAGATAAGCTCCACTCTTGCAAAAACCTGGCCATCTAGAACAATTCATTCTTTTGGAAACTCAGGCTGGCTCAATTATGGTTCTGTGAGCGAAAACCAATGTGTTCTTATAACTGTAATGAAGAAAAAACAAAAAAAAAATCCCCTACCACAAATTGGGGTATTTCCAGGTGGCATTCAGTGTCAGGCAGAATGAGCTTCCTCTATTACATATTACAGTCAAATGGAAATCATGGGATGACAGAAGAAGAAAAAAAAGATAAAGATATATATATATATATATATATATATATATATTTACATTTAAGCATAATAGGTCCAAGAAGCATAATGAATCCATAAGAAAAATTAAATTTTAAACTATTAGAGGTATAAGAAATAAGACATAGGAGCAAGCGTTTAGAAATTATAACAAGTACAGAAGAGTCTAGAAAGCAGGAACAGAAAAGGAAGAAAAGCAAGTAAGGGACAACTCAGAGAAGAGGCACAGATCAGCTGGAACAGGACAACACCACATTTGCTTTGGAAACAAAGGCCCAGATCTGCTCTCTCTCCAATCACAGCTGGAGGCGGGGGTTATGATTCGCAACACAAAATTATTTTCTCCTGGTGAAAAAAGCCTCACCTTCTATGTGCATCATCAGCAAAGTGAATTGTGGGAAGAGATCATTGGGTACAATACGTAATTTAGAGATTACTCCTGACAGCACTGACCCCACCCTTCGCTGAAAGGGCCAGCTCAACACTAACTGAGCACGGTCAGCCCAACTGGTAATGATAAAAAAAAAAAACAGCAACAAAGAGAACAGCTGATATTTATTGGCTGACAGCTTCCAGTTGTTTGGTTGTCACTGCTCAAAGTGTGTGATGCCTTGGGTATTGCTGGTTCCCCAAGGGCTCCTACCTTCGGTGCCCAAAGTAGTGATGTTAAGAGGTGGTAGAACCACTGAGAAGTGGGGCCGTGGGGAGTCCCTGTGTGTGCTGCTCTTGACAACAGTGTACTTCTCTTGGGGACCCTGGTTAGTTCTCATCATGATGTTACTATAGAGGAACCAATCTGGCCCTTGCTGTCTCCAGATTTCTCTCTCACCATTCGGTCCCCCCACAGCCTTCCCCTTCACCGAGGTGCCACTATCTTTGATGTGAAGCCAAAGGTGCCCATGTCGGGCAGCATCACACTGTTTGGACTGTCAGCTTCCTAAACTATGAGTCTTTTGTGATAGCAATGGAGAATCAACTTATACATAGTGAGCAACATGTGATTAGCTAAACCTCAGGAGGTACCCTGTTAGCTCCATGTGGTGGAAGAGATGAGCAGAACAGGCAGCTAGCCTCCAGGACCTGTGCCCCAGCTACTACACAAAACCCAAGACTTATGTTGTATCACTCTGTAGTTTCACCTTCTGGACAGCTTGCATCTCAAAAAAGCCAGCAATCAATGATGCAGACACATGACAGCAGAAATATGGTAACATTGCATCACTTACCATTGGGGAAAGCTAATACACTGATGATAAGAAAGAAGAAAATAACAGAGAGGATGCCCCTCCAAATGTTGTCTTCTGGCACCGAGTCATCCCTGGAAAGAGAAAAGTAACATTGACAATTCATTTGCAAATCTAAACAGTGAACTCAGCAAGGAGTAGTACAACTTTCGGTTTTTGGGGGAGGTTTTTTGGTCCTTTTTTTTTTTTTTTTTTTGAGACAGGGTCTTGCTATGCAGTTCAGGCTGGCCTTGAGCTCACTTTTATAGCCCAGGCTGGTCTCGAACTCGCACCAATCCTCCTGCCTCAGCCTCCCAAGTGCTGGGATTACAGGCATGCGCCACCACACCCAGTTTTTCTGTTTAAAAATCAGGGAAGCTGTTAACTTTATTTTGTTGAGCAAAAGTCAACACACCCATTATTTACAACTCATTAACTACAGTTGTAAATCTCAGAGTTCAGTTGGTACAAGAAAAATGATTGAGTGGGTGTGGCTCCCAGGAGTGCGTGAGGAGCTGGGTTGAGCCCCTGGCACAGAAACAGAAGGAGAAAGGCAGCTGGAAACCTTACACGCCACTACCTGTCTACTCAGACAAGTGTTTGAGGATAACTGCTCTTTAAAACCAAGACAAAACCCTCAGCTGTCAAAACATGATTTGTTTTAGAGAAATGGCTCTGGTTTTAAGAATGCCTAAGGACCTTCAGCATACAAGATGCAGCAAAGAAATTTTTCAGCAATCAGAGAGGAAGCTTAAGGCTGTAAAGGAGGAGAGGCAATGCAATGAGATCACACAAGCTGTTCTTAAAAATGGGCAGGTAGGTGCGTAGGGAGGCTCACAGGTCAGGAAAGTGCTGGAGAACAAGAGAAGTACCTGTAAGAAAGAGAGTTAAAAGAAAATCAAGAGAAAAACAATGTAAGATTTAACTCAAACCACAAGCAAAACAACTGTAAAGAAAGAAGATGAGCTTCTTTCCTCCCAGGCTTGGCAGTCAACTATCTTTCCTTTCCCTTTCTCTCCTCTCTCCTCCCCGGCTTCTCCTCTCTCCCTCCCTCTTCCCATACTAGGGATTGAACCAAAGGCCTCACATACTTCTGAAGCATGTGTAGGTCTAAGGAGCAAAACCTAGAAGACTGAAATAATTTTCAGCTGTCAGAGGCATAAGAGAAATAGGATACATCTCAGAGCCTTCTTTTATTTTTATTTTGAGATAGACTCTCCCAACTTGGTCAGGCTGGGCTGGTACTTGCAATCCTCCTGCCTTAGCCTCCTGAGTAGCTGAGATTTTAGGCACGCATCTCTGCAGCTGGCTTGTGTCTCATCATTTCTAATATATTACTGTATATACTGCCCCTGTGGCTTCAGGGACTGGCACGAATCTCTTTGTTGGCTTACATGTTATCAATCTTCCTTGTAGGATGCAAACCTCTGAAGCAGAAATTAATCCATTTACATTCTCAGAGCTGAGCACACAGTAAGCACTCCACAGATCTCTGTGGACTGATTATTGACTGCAAAGGGTAATTACTGTGTAAAACCAAGTAAATTTTCCCAAATGGAAGTGCTCTTCACAATGACAGTAGGAAGAACTTGGTTTTGACAGTATACATTAAAAAAAAGTCTAGGACTTGGGGGCTCAAGGAAAGTGAGCAGAAAATCATAAGACACTATGAGAAAATTTTCTGAATTATCAATATTTTTTAAGAAGTTTGGAAGAAGGAAGTTCAGCATTTCATCTTTTAAAATGCAGAATGGGGAGGTGGTCTAAAGCGCCTGCTTAGGCAAGCTTAGGCAACTGCAGGGACCATAGTTCAATTCCTGGCACCACATGCTGCACCAGCCCCGCCCCCATGGCAGGCTGAGCTGGCCATAATAAAAAAATAAAATGTAGAATGGATAGAAAGAAGACATCGTGTGAATTAGACTAGAAAGAGATAATTAGGTGAATGGTAGTAAGTTAGAAGTGATAAAAGAAGCTGAGTTTATTGAGGAACGGACTCTAGTGTAAAGGTTTTGGAAGACAAATATTAAGATTAAACATTACTGACAGAAAAGAGAGTTTAAAATATATTAGAAGAAAACTAAGTTTGAGGCTCAGGCAGCAGCCAAGGAGCCAGTCTAGACTCCATACCAAGATTCTCTCTCAATCAACCAAAGAGAAAATTGAAACAAATCCACAGAGCAATCCATGCTTACATAAAAACGGCAAATCTAGGAGGAGGCACTGTGAGAGCTACAAGCCTGTAATCTCAGCATGCCAAAGGCTGAGGCAGGAGGATCACAGTGTGTTCAAGGCCAACAAGGACTACACAGTGTGAGGCCAGCCTGGAACACATAGCAAGCCCTGTCTCAAATACTTAAAACCAAAACCAATAACAAACTGGGGCCCACCCCAGGCAATTTAGTAATTTAGCAAGATTCTGTCTTAAGATAAAACATAAATCAAAGGCAGGAGTGCAAAGGCCCTAGATTCAATCCCCAGGACTAGGGGCGGGGATGTAGGTCAAGCAATTCTAGATCATCAGTCTGCAACACAGAGGTGTGAAAACAATAAGGATTACCTCATAAATAAGTCCAAGGATACTGGCTTATAAGCAGTTTAGATGTAAGACTCTATTTAGGCAGCTAAATTTCTGCATGCAAGCTAAATAACTTCTAGCACTATAAGAGGATTGAAGATGGATTGTACAATAACAGACCATAATGTTTCTTAGATTATCATTTATCCATAAAATAGCACTAACAAAGGCGTTGTCCTCAAGGTCAGATTTCAGAACCAAACTATAGGGCCAGATAGTCCAGCTGATTAAAGAGCCTGCTTAGGCAGATGGGGCAGTGGGCAGGGGCTTGATCCCCAGCTTCCTGGAGTGCCCCAGCCCCCACCCTGCCCCCCAGGGCGAGATGGTGATTGATACTGGGTGTGGTGGTGTACACCTATAATCCCTGCACTTGGGAGGCTTAAAATCAGGAAGGATCAAACGAGTCCGATCTGTGTAGTGAGACCCTACAGGTCCTGTAGTAAATACATTTAAAAAAAAAAAAAAAAAGGTCAAACTACAGAACCAGACTTCATCTTCAGTTTTATTTTAATGTGTACCCTAACAAATTGCCCACATGCCCCTGAAAACGCCAACCTGATCACTAGCAGGGCACCTACAATATCCTTTGGCCAAGCAGGGAAGCTCTATATTCAATTTCCAGCTTTGAGGAATGGCTGCACAGGGAGGGAAGATAATGTCTTCATTCGGATCAACTGTGCATTTTTAACTAGTACCTGTAGGGATGGTGACAATAACAACAGCTCCTATACATTATCATCTGTTATGCGCCAGGCAGTGTTATCTTTGTTGCCACCAACTGCTGGAATGGGTATCAGCAACATTTTAGAAATGAAGCAACTTGACAGCCCAGAAGGGTTAAGCAAGATGCCCAAGACCGTACATGTTAAGAAACTGCACAGCCAGCATTTCAAAACCAGGTCTGCTAGATCCTCACGGTGATGATCTCTCCTCTACACTAAGTCTGAGTCATGTCAGAGCCAGTAGGAGAGACATTGACAAGACCTAAGACTTAAGCTGCAAACAAAAAAGCAAGGCAATGTAAATAACCACTGTGCAGGAAAGACGATTCCGTAATTTATACCTCATAACAAAATATATTTTGAATTTTTGGAAGAATCAAATACCAACAAAACTAGAAGAACCAATGGGAGAATGAAATAAATCAATAATATCAGAGTATAGAAAAACTCCCTGAAGTACAGTACAAAGCCCAGAAGGACAGAAATATCCATCCACAGGGCAAAAGAGCATAGTCACTTCTCTGAAGGAAAATCAGAAGCAATCCTATCAAAAGGGAGGAAATGACTACTCACAGGGTGGAAAATCCAGTAGTCTCAGACAAGTGAGAAGATGGTTCCCCTCACTCAGGGAAAGAGATGCACAAATTAAAATGACACCAACAAATTTTCTTTTTGTCTCCTCTGTTTACAAAGATAACCTGTAAATTGATGTGTTTTCAAGTGTTCTGAGCAGAAGGCAATTTTGAAAAGTAAATTTACAAAGTCCACTGTGGCCTAGTGTTTTCTTCAGGAAGAAAACAGGGTGATGAAATGACTTTAAAGAAGTGTCAACTATAGACAAAGAGGTCCTTCTGTGAACAACTGAAAATACATAGCACAGGGGGAGCAACCTTGTGCTGTTGAAGGTAAGGGAGTATCAACTATGGCCAATGATTAACTGATTAACTAAAATATATGCTACAGGAAGATCAAACTTCTTCAGTTAAAGATCAGGACATTTGTGGGTGAGGTTAGAAAGAAATCTGAGTCCTACCCACCAGCTCCAAATTAATGACCAAGCTGATGAGGACCCAGAAAAAAAAAAAAAAAAAAAGGATGTTTACATCGCTGGTGGTAGTATAATTTCAAGTCTTTTTCATGGAGGGCAATTTAGCAATACAGTATTATAGTTATAAATGCATACACCCTATGATTTAGCAATTCTACCTCTGGGAATTTATGGTTCAGTTACCCTGCCACACAAAAATGACACAGGTACCAACTTGTCCACGGCGAAACTGTACATATTTACAAAAGACTAGAAACAAGCTAAATGCACACCCAAAGAAGACAGATTAAACTATGTCCAACCTCACAATGGAACACTAGGCTGCCCTAAAAAGAATGAATGTTTTTTTCTTTTAAACGAACTAACCATTTCAGAATAATTTGAGATAGGATGCAACAAAGAAAATTGCACAACCGTAAGTACAATAAGCAACCATTTGTATAAATACAGGTATGGAGATGTTCTAATTTGTGCACAGAATGGTTCTGGAAATCTACCAAGGAATGGTGACACTGATTTTCTACAAAAAAGATATATAAAGGGCTGGCCGGGTAGGAGGTGGGGAAGGCAATTATTTCCCATGTACCCTTTGGAGTCACTGAAATTTCAACAAAGTGAATACAACATTCTTTTTAAAAATTAATTAAATAATTAGCTCCCACCTGGGGGACAAGGACTGTTGACTATGGACATCCTCTGTATCCTGTTCCTCATGGGCTCCTTTAGGCGTGAATTCTCTCCATCTTCCTGACTCCCTAACGTGGGAAAGGGTCATAATGGGCAGTTTACTGAAGAGGTCTGGCTCCTAAGTGCAAGTTCTTTTCCATGCAGGAAGCCCAATGCCAGGAGTGCAGGCTCGGGCCACACGCCGGCTATGTGGCCTTTAACTTCCCTATGACAGTTTTTCCTCAGTAAACAGAGGTGAAGAATAATTCCACCTCTCTGGAGCACTGTGAGGGTTCTGTAACTTAGACCATGCATTTCGAGCCTTGGAGAAAGTCTTACTACTCTACTTCCCCAGGCCAGCTCATTCATTCTTTCCTTTTAATTAGTACCTCCCAGTGGGTAGGGGTTGCAGTGGTGGGGCTGAGATACACAGATGTGCAGAAATGACCTATTTTGAGGAAGAATCATGAAGAAAATGACCGTAACGCACAAAACAGTCATCACATTAGGACATCCTTGCCCCAACAGAAGTCTTTGATTGAAAGGAATATAATCTCGCCTCTAGAAAAAGCCCCAGTTGGGGTGTTGATCTGTACCTGCCTCCTTCCACGAAGACTCAAGAGGCTAATGTGGTTCCTACTTCTCAGAGGAAGAGAGATCAGGAATTGTGGTCCAGGCTGCCCAGGACTCAACCAGGACTCTCACTTCACTCAGACATTTTACTTTATGACAATGAAGTGAGTGACTTTACACTTGCCTGTGCCATGTTTCACCTTCTGGACTCCTTTCAGGTCTGCAGCACCTAACAACCCAACAAGCACCATGGCTTGCAGCTCCCAGCTTTCCAGCCCCCAGCTGGACCCCACAGCTCAAGGAAGCTGAGCAGGTGTACCCTTTGCTGGAAGGAGAGGAGCCTCAAGCTCTTGGGTCACCCTGCTCACGGTCATCTTTAAGTAGCCATGGGTGGAAATCAGGGCCAGGGATTCTGGAATGGTGGTTCTAGGTCATCAAGGTTACCACACTACATTCGCCCACAAGAGATAAACACACAGGCTTAGGAAAGCAAAGTGGTTTTCCCTCTCTGCTAAGCTTAGAGGGTGCTCTTAGTTAAGTGCCAGGACAGAGCTGATCCCAATGAGTACACCAAGGTGTAGCTGAAAATGAGACCCCAACTTAGGACCAAAGGGGTTCAAGTTCTACCTCTTCCACTGAGGCAGCTTCAGTGTCTACCACCTTGAGGGGCACGCACAGGCATCCTCAGCAGAGAGGGGTGGGAATGTGCCAGGGGCTGTGGCAGATAAAGGACTCAGGTAATGAGAGAGAACTGCAGGCTGGCCCAGGACCTACTACTGGCAGCTTGCCTGTGCCCTGCGGAGGGTTAGCTTCAGAGGCCTACTGAGACCACCCGTGAGTATTAAAAAGCCAAAAATCAGCCTTCAAACACCCTAATTTGTATGGAGTACTGCTTCAACAAACCAATGAGTGTTCTTCCTAACAGCAAGAAAAATGTAAAGAACACCCCAAGACACACACAGACACACACACATTTTCAGACTCAAGATTCTTTGTCAGTTCAACTTTGTAGGAGTTCAGGGTCCCACTATTGCAAGCAGAAGTGGAGACTTCAGGAAACCTAACCTGTGTGCAGCCTCGCTCAGGAGAAGGCTTTCTCCCTAAGGCCAGGAGCCCAGAGAACATCTACCGTGCATCATGACTAAGACTTCTCTGTGAGCTGTCCCTGTCCCTTCATTGCCTTTCAGGAGTCCTTGAAACAGAAAGATGTGACCACATCTAGGAGACCAGTCACTGTGAAGACTCCTCTCTCCCCACAGATAATATCATCCTGAGTTATGAGGCAGACCAATGTCAAATAGCTCTGATACTATCTTTAATATAACATCCAATCTGTTTGAAGAAAGTGATGATCTTTGTCAAGAATTATTGCTGAGAAAGCAAATAATGGACAAGAATGATACACTGGTCAAGGTCTTACTGGACACAGCATTTCTTGTGTTCCATTAATTTAGCATTTTATTGCGAGCCTATCCTGGGATGAGTAAAAAAATATTTGGCATCAAGGAACTGACACAGAAACAAGAAATATAGGAGACCCAATAATAAAAGGGGTTGGGAATATATATATATATATATATATATATATATATATATATATATATATATATATATATTTATATTCCTTCCTCTGTGCTTCTTAGGATATCAAGAAAATGGGGAGGAGGGGAGTTGTGCCAATGGGTTGAGAAGGCCCCTGAGCTAGCAGTGGGCACCAGGTGCTTTCTTGCTGCCTATGAAGCATGATGTGTTCCTGCAAGAAGGATGAAGCAAGCTGTACAGGTAGAAATGATCTAAAAAGACAGACCTTGCAAGGTGGCCTGCACTTTCCTATGAGGTGGTGGGCAGCTAGAGATGGGATCACAATTCTGTCTGAACAGATGCTACAGACTGCCAAGGAGGATGGACTACAAGGGACCTGGGAAGGTGACCTTAAGGTATGGAGCACACTAGTCCAAAGGCTGGCTGATGTATAGACTATAGATCTAGCAGCTGTAAAGACCCAATCTGACCTGCTAAAGATATAAGCCAGATAGATGGTGAACCTCAGAGTGGCCAAGCACTGGGCTAGACAGGGACTAATGATCAGGCTGAATGGACTAGTTCTGGTTTCTAGCTTAGCTGAGATAAAAAAGCTACTAGCTTCCTTTCAGAGATTTGGAGCAACAGGTTGTCACAAGATAAACTGTTATGTTTAGTAATAGAACTGTAGCTAAAACACTAAACACAACCATTCAAAAACAGACCAACTTCAATTAAGGTTGTTCACTAAAAAGGAGTTTGGGAAGAAGCAACTCCTAAGTATTTAATCCCTAGGGGTAAGACACCATCTGCTGAGGAAATAGTCCAGTCCCCAAGCATGAATACGGCACATTTATTGTTTTAGAAAGTTTATAATCTTACTAGGGATGTACAACATCAGGAGTACATATGAGAAGAAAACCACAAAGTTACTTATTTAAATTCCTTTAAAAATATGATTCAAAGAATACTAGGAAAGAGAAATGGCAAAGATCAATATTAAGTGGTCTCTGAGTGCAACCTAACACAGTGTTCCATGCTCAGCTTCAAGGCTGGTTTGATCCCAGCACATAATGGCTACAGATGACCAATTAATATTGCTGGTGTCAAAGGAACAAGGCTTCTGTTGCTGGGAGAATGTGATATACGGAAGGAAATGGACAAAGACAACTGTACACGCAGTCTCAGGAAGTGATTTCTCATGAGTATTTACATGGTCCCAAAGAACATAGTAAATCTGGGCCAGGACCCACAAGACCCACACAGCACATCAGTAATACAGCCTAATGATAAAGGATAAACTAGATTTCCAAAGTCAGTACAGAAATAAAGTAAAAGTCAATGGCAACAAATACATAAAAACAAATCAAGCATCTACCCTTTCCTCTGCCCTTGCCCGTTTCCCCAGTTCCACACCCAAAAGAAAGTCCACCTAGACCAAATGATAACCACAGCATACAGCGATCTGCAGGAAGGCTTCTCCCTTGGCAGGGTTCACTTTCTGCTAGACAGGAGGTAAAAGGTGGGCATCAATGATCAATGGCAGTGCATAAGAACTACTTTCTGTTATGGTTTTGTCTTGTCCCCCCAAAGCCTCATGCAGTTATGGGGCAAGGACTTCTATAGTTTGAGACTAACTTATGATTCACTGGGATTATGTGTCTTAATAATGCAAGAATTATGGATCTTAGTACTGCTGGGATTATATGTGTGGTCTGAGGTGGACCAGACATCTTGAGGCAGAGAGCCTGCATGTATTATAAGAGAGACAGAGAAACAGACTCTCTCATTTTTGCTCTCTGTTGCCCTGGCTGGCCAGTTGCTCCTGATGCAATTGTTGCCCTGCCATGAACTGCTGCTCTCTGTCATTTGCCAGTCTTCCCTAGAGCTGGCCAAGTATGGACTGAAACTTCCAGTAACTGTGAGCTAAATAAACCTTTCCTTCTTTCATTTTGGGTGTTGGGTATTTGTCCTAGCAATGAGAGAAGAGTAACTGAGACACCTTCCAAGAGAACGCCACCAGTGACTGAAGAATCACCTGCCAGGTTGCTCTTCTTAGATTCTAAGCTCATCTCAGAAAAGGATCCAATCCTTTGCAATTCTAAGTTCCTGCGGGGTTTCTGGCATGTGACCTTACCCAGGAATGTTATATCTCACACACATTGACAATGATACCTCAAAAGTATTCTCCTGGTCTCTTAGACAACTAGTCTTTGGAAGATAAACTTTATTTATTTTGCATTTTAGGGAAGGGTCTACAGGGTATTCGGGGTCTCACTACTAGATCAGACTCTAGTGATCCACCTGTTTACAGCCTCCCAAGAGCTGGGACTACAGATGCTCACCACCATACCCAGTCTCAATTGCTATCTCATCAGTCCTGGGGGCGGGGCCAGCATGGCACACCAGGGATCAAACCCCTGGTCCCTGCCTCTGCCTAAGCAGGTACTTTAGTCTGCTGAGCTATTTGACCAGCCCTGGAAGACGAACTTCTAAGTGTAATTTTAAGTTTTATGGAAAGGACTGTACGGAACACCTGTCCAAACTAAAATAAGATGCTACAGATAATGAGTACCAGAGGGTGTGGATGGAATCATTCTCAGTTAATAAGTTACCACTTTTTTGGAGTGAAACCTTGCACAAGAAGGACCAGGAGAAGAGGAAGAAGAAGGGGAAAGGGAAGGGGAAGAAGGGGAAGGGGAAGGGGAAAGGGAAGAGGAAGGGGAAGGGGAAAGGGAAGAGGAAGGGGAAGGAGAAGAAGGAGAAGTTACTACTTTTGACTGGGTGTGGTGGCATAGCTATGATCCCAGCACTTGGGAGGCTGACAACAGGAGGATCACTATGAGTCCAATCTATGTAGTGAGACCCTGTAGATCCTCTACTAAATACATTTAAAAAATTATTGCTTTTAATCTTGATGGAGAAAGATAGCATTATTGTTATGTATCACTTAAAAATATCACAAGTCACTAGAAAAAGACATGGTAACTACTAATTTTATTGGTGCTGAAGGTTTTGTATAAGGTGACATTTGTTATTAATTCATTTCTCATTTCATAATTTGTCTCTTTATGAAAGCAGCACAAGAAATAAAAGTTAATTTTTGGAAAACAACATAGCTTCAGGTTCAGATTATGGTTTTTCTATTACTTTTGACAAGCTGTTAACATTCAGATTAATTTCTTACACTCTTATTGCTGCAATTTATCAACTGCCATGGCAGAATATGGCATGAAAAAGAAATTTCAGAAAAATGTGACTTTCTGTATTAAAAGAGAATGAAAGCTCTATTAAGAAAGGGCCTATATTATTATTAAAGCGAACTGTTCATCCATGGTGCTCAAGATTTAATTACTAGACTTTTTCTCATTTGTCCCATTGTTGTGACCCCACAGATAGGATGAAATTAAATGGCAGTTAATGTGAAACAAGTATGGATGATATGTAACCTCCAATGTCTTTCTCCATTTTTCTCAAAGACTTAGCTGCATCTTCAGTAAGAAAGGTAATTTGGAAGGTATTCATGCATGATGAAATCATATAATAACCAACGTTAATTAAATACTTGGCATTTGCCATGGATTGAGCCAAACACAAATTACCTGAAAAAAAAAAAAAAATGAACTTAATTGTCATGATAAACTTTCTTAATGGCAGACAATTCTGAAACGTATTTTTATATGATGTACAGAAAAGGAAACTAAGGCTTAGCAAAATTAAGTGATCACTAATGGTATCATCAGGCGACATGATGAAGTACTGAATGTAACCACAACTAGAGTCAATACTTGACTTCGTTGCAAAGCTAGAAACACAACTGGTTTGATACAATGGAAAAGCTTCGTCTACCTGGCATTGGCAGACTACACTAGTAATACCAAAGTGGTACACTTCACTTATTAAGCAGAAATTGTTAATTATGCTGCTCACATCTTCAGGTGACTCATACATATATTAACACATAATAGGAAATAAGAGTCAAAAGAATTACTAAGGTAAAGCGTGTGTGATGTGGGAGGCTATGGGTCTATAAAAAAGTCTGAAAAATTGCAGTAATGCCGCAGGGAGGCACAGTGGCACTTGTGTTGCATGTATGTGTGAGGGGACAATTTAGTCTTTGTTATACAGTACTGTCCTTTATGTTACGGTACATTCAGTATCCTTTATCCTTCTTCCCAATCAACACCCAGGTTTGGGGCACCTGTTGTCCCCCAATCCCTTTCCTGGATAGGAGCTTTCCCTCAATAAGTACATTCTGTTCTTAATCTCCATTTGTTCCTAAATAAATAAACATCCACGTTTTCTCAATACCTGGAACCATTCAATATACCTTTACACATCTTCCCTTGATCCTGAGTGTGACAGAGCACTGAAAAACGTATCAGGAGAAAACTGCCATTAATTGAGTTTCCAGTAGCCGGTGTTTCACTCACTCTTTTCATACACATTTAGTCTTCGTAACGTCATGTGGGATGAATACACAGTTTATCCCTATTTTACAGGTGTGGACTCTCACACTCAAAACAAGACTATATAGTTTAACTAAAAATACTGCCAGCTTTGAAACCAACAGTCTGTCTGGCTCAAACATAATATTACCTAGGTTGGTCCTTCAAGCTCTAACGATGTAATAAGTATGACCTTCTTTTGAAGAGCTCCATTCAGAAAATATAAACTGTTGTATTAGAACCAAGATGTGTGTACGTGTTGTTCGGAAACCGGGATCAATTAATGTCCTGGTTAGGGTGAGGGGCCATAGGGTGTGTGTATGTTTCAGAGTCGGTCTAATCAGTTCCTGGGAACAGGTATGGATTTGAGGTGCTCTGAACGTGTGAGTGTGCATGTTTCAGGGAGCTGTTATGTATTGTGAGGTTTGCGTGTTTTAACACATACTGCATTTACAAGGTACCAGGCACCATTGTAACTGCCTGGAAGGATCTCATTCGGCATGCACATTAGGTGAAGAACACAGTGGGTGTGCCCTGTGTGACGTGAGGTGGGGCTACTGTCTGTGTACGATATGCACAGGTGACTGGAAAGATGGGTCTTAATGGGGGGTCGGTGTGTACTTCTAGTATGTGTTTTCCGACTCTAGTGTTCGAGGCTGGGGGAAGGGTAGATTTATGTGCGATGTCCACGGGAGGCGCTGCAGGGGAAACACCCCGTGGTCCACCTCACATGGGCGTGAGTGAAGTTCCACGGAAGAGTCCTAGGCTGTGTTCCCGGCCTGTGTAAGGTGCGTGTAAGCTCTGTGAATTGGGGCACTTTGTGTGCGTAGTGGCATGCACTGCAAGTGGTGCACACACGAGATGATTCGTGCGGGGTGCTGGGAACGCACTGGGCTGAAGGGGCCGCAGAGGAGGGCGCCATGTGGTGACGCGCAGGGAGCGATGCTGAAGGCGGTGCGCGCGCAGCGGTAGTGCTAGGTGATCGCGGGGAGCGGAGGACGCGGGACAGGCAGGTGGTCATCAGAAGTGGGGCGTGGGGGGCCGGGGCGGAGGCTGGGTGTCCTGCCGGACCCCCGCTGGTGCAGAGCCGCGTGGGCGGCGGGTCTGCGGGTGTTCGTGTGCTTGAGGCGTAGCCCGGCCTCTTCCCACCACCTCCTCACCTGGTAAAGGCGAAATACATGAGGCTGACGATGGTGAAGCTGAGCAGGGTGATGGTGTGCGGCCGGTAGAAGAAGTCGATGGTGATGTCTTCCACTTGCTGCTCGTTGATCATCCGGAAATGCATCTTGTAGTTCACATCATCCTTGCTCAGGGTCCGGCTCCCCACGCAGGCCGCCATGGCCCGCCTCCCCGTGCTGCCGCGGAGGCTGCGGTCCCGGCCCGAGGAGGCTGGGACCGCTGGGGAGACGAGCCGCGGCGGTACCGACGCCGGGCAGCAGTGAGGCCGGGTCTGGCCGACTAGCTGAGACAGTGAGCTCAGGAGCGCAGCGAGGGAGGGCGGAGTCCTGACGCCACCACCGCGGCCCGCGCTGCGGGGGACGCCGGCCGTGTCCGGGCTGGACTGTGGCACAGTCATCTATGCGTGTTCCGCCAGCCTCCACACTTGCGCGGCGTGAAGTATGAGGGGAACACGGGCGGGAACAGCCAGCGTGCTGTAACCCCCAGCTGGCTCCGTTCTCGGCGCGCAGCCCTTCGCGTCGCCCCCCCGGTGACCGCAGAATGGTTTCGTCCACTCGGAACGCGGCCCACGTGGGCTGGGAACGCGGCGCAGAGGCGGCGGGAGGGAGCGCGGGAGTGCGGGCTGGGAACCTGTCCCGGGAGCGTGGGCTTCGCTACAGGTAAAGCGTGGGCGTCCTGCGTAGGCTCGGGTTTCCAGCGGCCCAGGCCTCACGACCTTTGCGGCCTGGTCGCCCGTGAGCGGGACTTGGGTTTGTCTCGTGTTGTGTCGCTGTCCGAGGGGAGTGCAGGCGGCCATGCTTGTTTGTGAGCCGCTCCGCAAGGACTCCGATCTGAGCCCTAGATGTCAGCTGGTTTCCTGCGGAAGTTCCCCGATGGAGGCTGGAAGGACCCGGTGCACAAGGCCCCGGGGGCGACCGCGGAGAGATGAGCCCTTTAATAAGGGGCCATCTCTTCCTCACTCTTGTCTTATGAATTGACTTACAGTTACCGAGGTAGAAATTGCGGAGCTTGAAAGCCGGTCCTCCCGTTCCCGAGAAAGGACTAGCGTACAGCTGAGAACATAATGCGCTATTTCAATAATGGACGTTATTTGCAAACCCCCTCCCTTTTTTTTCTTTCTTTCTTTCTAAAAGTACTTGGGTTTAAACCCACGGCTTAACACCCCGAGCTTCATTGTTAGACCAGGTGTCCCTAAATTGCCCAGTTGTCCAAAGTGGTCAGAAATTTGCAGTCCTCCTGCCTCAGCCTCCCAGAATGGTGGGCGCAGTAGGGGAGCTCCACCACCCACGCCCGGATAAATCTGCAAATGTCTTCCCACCTTAACCCACTTCCCAATTGTGATTCTTTGGAGAGACTCCAGAGTTATTTTGGAATTTGAAGTGTGACGAAATGTGTAGACAAACTTGGAAGTCCCAAAATTGTTGATAAGGATCCAAAAATCATATTTTGTACACTTAACCTTTTAAAAAATTACCTTGAGGTAAGGACTGAAACTCGGTGCTACAGCTGTGGCCCTAATTTCTACCTCTAATATCACAAGGTTTTTTTTGTTTTGTTTTGGTTTCTTTGGTCTTTTTGAGACAGTCTTTCTATGCAGTTGAGGCTGGCCTTGAAGTGATCTTCGTGCTTCACCCTCCCCAGTGCTGGACTACAGGTGTGTGCTACCACGTCTGGTGAGATTTTTCATTTTTATAAATCTGTTTCAGCAGAACTTCCCAGAGCTACAAATCTCCAAGAAAGTAAACCCTCAACTATTTCACATAATTCAAAGGCTAAGTTTGAGTTCCACTATGGAGCAAAGCAGAGCAGGAAATTGAGTACAGCAGTTAATTCATATAACCAATTGTATTTGGCTGGCTAGACAATAAATAATGGCTAATAATTATTTACCATTTGCCCTATGTTGGATTCTGTGCTATGTTTCATATGGGGTTGTTTCACATCACTTAATGCATCAAATTTACCATTCTAGCTAGCTAGCAAAATACATACATCTTTCATATTCTTGGAGTTTGAAATAGCAATAGCCAGTTTGTTTTAAGAAAAAAACTGCTTTTTTCAGTCATTGTGCACAGTTATGCATTGCTCATTGTTCAGTTTGCTATTTTGACCTTTTCTTTGAAGGCTGTTCTTTTTACTTTCCTATATAATTGGACAAAACCAGTTTTGTTGAATGTTCTTTTTTCTTTCTTTTTTTTTTTTGGTCTTTTTGAGTCAGTCTCGCTATGCAGTTCAGGCTGGCCTTGAGCTCACTTTTGTAGCCCAGGCTGGTCTCTACATCGACCCTCCTGCCTCAGCTTCCCAAGTGCTAGGATCACAGGCGTGTGCTAGCACACCCAGCCTGAGTTTTCTTTTGAACGACAGCTTTATATGAGGAATAGTCAACAATGTTCAACTGTAAGGACCAAACAAGATTCAGTCTTCACTGTTCTACCATAATATTGTGACAGTTCATTTAACAGAGTGGATTTCCTCTATTTTGTGATTTAATTTATAGGCATAAAATTCATTTGAATAACAGTATTATTTTTGATCAGCAGTGTATTTAAGTGTCCTTCAAACCAAATTCCTAGGGCTCTTAGTCATTGCAACATTGTTTTCTTTAAATGATTAATTAAATTAACATGACTCATAATTTGAACATTTATAAGTTTTTGTTTTGAATGTTTTTTTTTTTTTTTGTCTTTTTGAGACAGGGTCTTGCTATGCAGTTGAGGCTGGTCCTGCGCTCACTTTTGTAGCCCAGGCTGGTCTCGAACTCGCACCAATCCTCCTGCCTCAGCCTCCCAAGTGCTGGGATTACAGGCGTGAGCCACCACGCCCGGCTGTTTTGAATGTTTTTATTTCACGAATGATTTTGGTTTTTGTTTTCAAATCCTGCAGCATAGCCTTGTTTTTCTAGTTCAGAAGCTCTTGTCTTTTGACTGCTTTCTTTGTGGCTTTTCCTGTGTATAAAAACCATTTCATTACTTTCATCATCTAAATTTACTTAAACGCTTTTATTTAGAAAAAATAATTTCCAATTTATCTGTTTTGGTTTGTGATCATTAAATGTTGAACATTTACATAAGTTGAATTTCTCTCCTTTTGACGGTTGTACTTTTTCTTTGTAGACTAAGAAAAATGGCCCTATCAGCCCAACAGATACCCAGATGGTTCGGCTCAATTAAATTGAGCCGCTTCATTAATGCTACACAACTCGCAAAACGTTTTCCCATACTAAGAAAAACATTGTTAAATGGCTTTTGTGCACGGCCACAGCTGTCCTCTGATAATTGTTTTCTCCAGTGGGGATATAAGACTTACAGAACTTCCTCCTCATGGAATAGTTCCCAGTCTGCCAACACAAGTAGGCAAGAGAGTAATTCTGCCCAAAGCGCTCAGCTTCCCTCGGTGCCTGGGCAGTCAGAGAAGACACAAAAGCTGCGTGGCTTTGATTCTGAGCTGTCTCTAGAAGGTAATTCTGAGTTTTCAGCAGAGTTCCTCTTTGTCCTCTTGGGCAGTTTGAAAAACTTGTTTACATTGTGGGAGCCCATTTTCAGGTCAGAGAACAGGAACAATGCAGGTTCTATTCATTTACTTCTTTTTTTTTTTTCTTTCTCAGATTCTGTCTCTTTTCCTTCATTTATTTATTTATATTATGGCTGGCTCAGCCTGCCATGAGGATGCAGCTGGCACAGCATGTGATGCTGGGGATTGAACCACAGTCCCTGCAGTTGCCTAAGCTTGCCTCTGCAGGTGCTTTAGACCACTGAGCTATTTCTCTAGCCCTCTATTCATTTATTTCTGTTAGACATTTATTTTACTTACTGAGGCCTTTGTGGATTAATAAATATGATTGTTTTATAGCTATATATACCGTTGCTTCCTAAATGGGTCACTACATTATTTAATTTTCTTCTGTTTAGTTTATTAGAGCATAATGGACATCAGATAAAATCTGCCTTTAGGGGTCTACATTCAATTCAGGGTAAATTTTTACCTATACATTTAGTTGTGTAACACGCAACATAATCAAAAAACAGTGGTATCATCACATAATTCCCTAGAGTTCCCTTGTCTAGGGTTTTCGTCAGTCCTCTCTTTCCTGTGTTTGTCTAGGCGTTGAGTATTGTACCACAAATAAGATAGTATTTGGCTGAGTAGAAGATGAAAAGCAAGCAAACTAGCTGGAGGGAGAGGAAAGAAAAGGCTAGCTATGAAAATGGAGGGAACAGTACTAACGATTTGAGGTAAAAATAAAAAGATCCCAGTTCTAATTTCTTAAGTTGTATTTCCAAGGATCTTCTAAACTGGGTTTTTAGTTTTTTTGAGACACAGTCTCTTTATGTAGTTAAGACTAACCTTGAACTCATGGAAATCCTACTGCTTTAGCCTCCCTGGGATGATGGGCATGTGCCACCATGCTTGGCTTATACTGTGTTTTAATAAGAAATCAAAACTTTAGAATCAGTTCTGTATGGGAGCTGGCCCTTAGCAAGGTACTGCAGATGCTGGAAACAAACTTGCTCTTGCAAATAGGTGAGAATAATTTAGGAGGAAAAAGAGGAAATGAGTTCAAAACCAAGTGTGTTCAAGATGTTGTGACTTTAACCTTGCAATTCAGGCTGTTGAAAGCTGTGGTACATTCAGTCCCTCAAAATGTGCTTGAAGGAGCAGACTATTATGGTGCACACCTGTAATCCTAGTACTTCAGGAAGATGTGCCTGGATGTTTGCAAATTTAAGCTCAGGCTGGACTATTTATTTAGTGAGACCTTATTTCAAAATTTAAAAAAAACTAAAAAGGGCTGGGGATATAGCTCAGGTTAAATATCCAAGATTCATTCCTCCATACCAAAAGAAAAAATGTGCATTAAGAGCAGTTGATCTTCCCTGCTGATGAAAAGTGAGAAGAGTCCCATGCCTTGGAATTCAATCCACAGAATTTTTGTCTTGAAGGAAAGTAGTAGTTCTTTCTGAGTAGTCTTAATCTTACCTCTTAGAAGATAGAATTTTATTTATTTATTTATTTTTGTCTTTTTGAGACAGGGTCTTGCTCTGCAGTTCAGGCTGGCCTTGAGCTCGCACCGATCCTCCTGCCTCAGCCTCCTGAGTGCTGGGATTACAGGCAGGCACCACCATGCCCAGCTAGAATTTCTTTTTTTCAACTTTTTAAACATTTAGCTTGGTAATGATCCCAAGCTTTGACCAGCCAGAGACACAGGTTGGTCTTTGTAGGAAGAGATATAAGTGTGTATCTTAGAGACCTAATTTGCTTCTGTCTCTCTACATGGCTGGCCTCAAAAGAACTGGATGATCTGCCTCCATTGTCTCCCTTGCAGCCAATTTCTGAGGAGGAAGCTATTCAGATTATTGCAGAGCCTCCATTGCCTCCTGCTTCATTCACACTTCAAGACTATGTAGATCATTCTGAGACTCTGCAGAAGTTGGTGCTTCTGGGTAAGTTTGACTAACCTGAGTATGTGAGTATACTTTTCTCTGTCTTTTCTTTTGCCCCACTTTTAAAATTCACATTTTAATCTTTATCAGAGTAATCTGTTCACATGAGCAAAAGTCTAATGTTGAAAAGGCCTGCACTGAAAAGCCATATTTCTTGTTTGGTTCTTGATTGGGCACACCATTCCCTTTTCTCTTTCAGTTTATATTTCATCTCCACATTTTTAAAGTAACTGTGTATAGTGCTGTGGCTTCACTGGTGTTAGACTTGTTGATCTCAAGTAAGTACACATAAACTTTTGCTAGATTCTCTTAGTTCTCCCAATAGGTAAAGTTCTTGCAAAATCATTAATCAGTGATTATATTTTGAGTATAATATTAGTATTCTTAACCAGAAGTATACTAGTAATTTTTGCCTTCTACAACTTTTTGTTTTCCTGGGGTTAATAATTGCCCTGTTTTTTATTTGATTTGTTTTCCTTCTGCAAGAGTTAAATAGAGTCCGTGTGTGGTAGCAACACACCTGTAATCTCAGCACTGGGGAGGTTGAAAACAGGAGAATCACCACTTGTCCAAGCTGCATAATGAGACCCTGTGTCAAATACATAAATGAAAAAATAAACAAAAAGTTAAATTCCCACACATTGGACAATCAGATAACGCAGTAGATTCTGTTGCTCAGTGTGTGGTTCCCACTTGCCGCACTGCCCTGACCTCTGCCTCCTGTGGCCTGTTGTTCTGCTTTGGATAATTTCTGTCTAGATCTGTTTCATAACTAGGTCAGCCTATTGTACTTGGAGCTGGATAGTTAAAGGGTAACCAGTGGATTGATCTCATTGCACACTTTCATTTAGTGATCTATAATTAAGCACCTTCTTTGTAAACTCCTGCTTTTCTCATTACATCCAAGTTTGGCACATCTCTTATGTGATTTTCCTAATAATGAACCTCCTTTACCTGGAGGGATTGAGAGAAACAGAATAAGTAAAGGATTTGGGGGGTGCTGTCTGGGGCGGGAGATCCTGAGTCCTCTAAAAATGGCCAGAACCTAGCCCCTATTTTCATCCTGTGACTCCATTCTAACCCTTTAGGTCTCTGGGATTCCCATTTCGGAGTCTTTTGAGTTTTTGGTACAGGCTGAGTTTCTCTTATGAAAATGACTGGATCCAGAAGTGTGTCAGAGTGTTCAGTTTTTCAGATTTTAGAATATTTGTGTAGACTACAGTTTGAACACAATTTGAAAGTTCAAAATCTTGAAACATGGCACCTTACCCTGTTCTGGTTAGTTTGCCTCTTATCAGAATTCTGACTTGCAGACATTATAGTTTTCCCTTTCCCTTCTCTCAAATCAGTTATCACTGTTCCTTTTTTTTTTTTCATTTTGTAGTTTGAGGATCTAGATAAATTGTGCCTCATCAAAGAAGGACCTTATTTTTTTCATCCCCTTTCATCACACCTCTCCCCATGTTTTGGAGAACTGATTTGGTAAAGAGAGAAAAAAATCTTTGCTTTGCTAGAAACTGTTAGGGGTCACCCTTAGTTCTTGCTTTCCCCTTTATTTGTTACCTCTAATTTAGTACTTTATCTGTGAATACCCTACCCCTTTTTTTTATGGCCTGCTCAGACTGCCCTGGGAACAGGGCGGGCATGGCACAGGAACTGAACCATGGTTTCTAGCCTTGCCTAAGCAGGCGCTTTAAGCCACTGAGCTACCCCTCCGACCATCCTTCCCTTGTATTTCTCATGTGTCTGATTCTCTCCTGCAATAGTCACCTTCGTTTAGGGGCTATTCACTTGTCATGGAGCTAAAGCTTGTACCTCCTAACTGTATAGCTTTCTTATCAACTCTTTTGACCCTGAAAATCTAGTGTTAGAACTCTTTCACATGTTTGTATCTTGTCACCACGATACGGATCTCCAAATGATATAGGAGAAATAGAACGCTCGACCTGCTAGGTGTCAGATAGGCTGAGTTTGTGCTCCCCAACATCAAAGAATGAGTTCTAAGAAACAACGCAGGTTCAAAGTAGGAAAACTTGGAGAGATAGTTCCTGAGACACAGCGGAGGCCCCAAATGTGGGTAGCTAACTAACCCACTTCTCCAAAGTTTTATAGAGCAAAATCATGAGGTGCTTACAATGTGGAACAAAACTGTTATCTACCTATAAGATAACATGTATGGCCACTTAGGTAATGTTGATCCAATGGCAACGTTTCTCTTTTTTGCTTTTTTTTTTTTTTTTTTGTGGGACCAGGGTTCGAACTCATGACCTTGCACTTGCCAGGCAGGCACTTGTGCCACGGAGCTATCTCCCCAGCCCCAACGTTTCTCTTTTTTGAAGGAGAAGAGTTAAGGAATTTGTAGTCACCCGTTTGGGTGGCTGATGTTTATCTAGACTTTCTTCTGTGTGATACTAATTGTAGGATGTTGCTTATCCCTTGAGGAAGCATGTAGGACTGACCATTCCATCTTAAGACCTGGCCTTGCGTGGATGCATCGTTAGCCACATGTTCTCATCCTCTGCACTGATTTCCTGAATGGCCTAACCCTTTCTGACTGCGTATAATATTTCTACCTAGGCCGGGTGTGGTGGCGCATGCCTGTAATCTCAGCACTTGGGAGGCTAAGGCAGGAGGATTGATAGGAAGGAGTTCAAGACCAGCCTGGGCTACAAAAGGGAGCTCAAGGCCAGCCTGAACTGCCTAGCAAGACCCTATCTCAAAAAGACAAAAGAAAAAAAGAAGATTTCTACCTAGCATCACTTTCTGTAATAACGAGACTAGGCCTGAGGGTCCTCATGGCTGAAATAGAGAACTTAAACCACTCTTTTACAATAAGTATACAGATTTTCTGACTCCAGGATAAATGGAGTCATTTCAATTTTTTTGCAGGACCAGGGTTCAAACTCATGACCTTACATTTTTGCCAGACAGGCTCTTGTGCCACAGTGCTATCTCCCCAGCCCCTAAAAAACATCTTTTTTTTATTTTTTCTTTTTTATATTTTTGGTGGAATCAGGGATTGAACTCAGGCCCTTGTGCTTGCCAGACAAGCGCTTATTCTACTGAGCTATCTCCCCATCCCTATCAGGAAGCTTCTGTAAAAGAGGCACAAGAAGGATTAGGGGAGATATGAGATGCTCTGGGGCAAAGTGCAGGTACTGAAGAAAATGAGGGGATGTCACAGTGGTGGCAGGTTTTAGCATGTGTTTGGGACCTGAAAAACTGTGGAATTTGACAATCTGTAATCTTAGTCTTGGTGGGAAACGATGGCCCATCCCTAATGATGTAATGTTCTGCTCCTGTGGGAAATCCCAAAGGTTTGTGCCATTGCTGGGTGGAAGAGAATCAGTTGCAAGTAAAAGGGACTGGGCAGACCCATTCGCAGTGGAAAGAGAGTTGCCCAGGTTTGCTGTTTTTGGAGAAGGAGAAAAAATAAATAAACCTGGTGTATGTTCTGAGGCTGCAGTTTTTCTTAAAAGTACAATTTTTAAAAATCTCGATTTCCTCGTCACCTTTCTACTTCATTTATTTCTTCTTCCTACCTCAGTCCTGAGTGTCCATCAACAGATGGCTGGCTGGCCACTTGGCTGGCTGGCTTGATTGATGAAGAAAATGTGCTGCAAATACACAGTAATATACTTTTCAGCTTTGAAAAGAAGGAATTGCTGTTTGCAGCATTGGTGAGTTATGCTAAATGGAATAATGGGAACTGAAAGAAAAACAGTGATCTCATAGAGAAAACTAAAACCAAACTCAAGCAGAGACTAGAACTAGTGATGAGGGGTAATGCTGCTCATAAGGCACAAAGCTGAAGTTAGAGGGAGTGAGTTCTGGAGATGCATAGCGCAGCATAATGACTACTGTTTATAATGCACTAGCGTATTGTTAATGTATAGACTTGGAAATAGCTCAGAGTAGATTTTAAATGTTCTTCCAACAAAAAATAGTTTATGCACCAGTGGATATGTTGATTGTTGTAAGCATCCCACTGGTGTGTGTGTAAACATCTCTTGTATTCCCAAAATATATGCTATTTTTAAAGAGTGTTCTGTGAGTTTTTAGGTAAGAGATGGTGGCACTGTAAGCAGGCAAGGTTTCCCTTCATAGCGGCTTTCCTGCTCTGTGCCTGTTGCTGTGGTTACTGCAGGGTAAACTTAAGACATGGCCATGACTTAAATAATTTACAGTACACTTAGAGCAGTGGTGGAGAGCCCAAGGCATGCAGGCTGTTGGTATCCCTGAAAGCTCTGAAAGGTTGCCTTCGGTGGCAGAGCTTTGGAAGATGTTTCAGCCATTCCTTCCTCTGTATGCTGATGCCTCAACATGTCCTGGCAGTAACTTGAAAGTCATCATCGCAGTGTCAGATAATGTGTGTGAGCCAAGGTTCTTTGCTCCGCAGATCTGTTTCCTACCTTTCTAGTTTCTCCTCTATCTCAGAGGGATACCCCTGTACACCGGGCCACCCTAGCTCAGCTGGCTTCCAGCCAGACAGCTTCACTGTATAATGGTATATGCTGTGTGTTTCAAAAGCCCCAGTCACCTCTGTGGTGACACTGGGAAGCTTTTCAGGGCTCAGCTTTCTCCAGGTCCAGCAGGAGGGCAGTGGACCTTTGTCCTGGGAAAGGCACCTACAGGGTAAAGATGGGACGACCCCGGTGTGGTTATTTTTCCCATTCTCTTTTTCTTTGGGTCTCCTAACTACTCGATCCATGACAACAGCCCCTTAGCAGCCCTTCTCTAATACCTTCCTATTCCCTCTGGGCTCAGCTAAACACTGGGGCCTTCTTGTTTTCTGAGCTGGGCATGCCATGTGTATTCCCTTAACTCTGCTCATCCTTGCACTGAGTCATTCATTAATTCCTTTGAGCTTTCTGGACCAGTATCTGTTCACTGGCAGACCCTGCCTAATGTACTGGCTGCAATGGTAATATTTGTAGTTATTAAACTAGGGAGATAAAGCCAAACCAGACTAGTCACTGAGAGGTTAGGTCATGCATTATTTATTGTTTCTTTCTCCAGTGCTTAGGGGAAGTACCTGGTCCAGAAAAGGCACTCAGTGACTATTAATGACATCACGTGTGTGCTCAAGTAATTGGAACAGTGTGCTTTCCTGTGGGGTTTCAGTGTTATCACAGTCAAGGTGTGACAGCTCATGCTGGGAAGGCCGTCAGCACATATTCTGAACTTTGCTGTGTAGTTAAATGTGAAGTCTGAGTCCTTTATGCTATTTGCAATGCCCTCACCTCTCCCATTTATCACAGGTCTTTGGAAGTAGCTTCCAGCTTCTTTATCCACCCCAAAATTGGATGTTTTTCTGTTATTACTTACATTGTTTAAAAAAACACCCCAGTTGTTAAAAGTACTATTATTATAGAGAAAGCTCTCTTACCCTGTCTGCAGGTCAATGTCCCAGAGGTAACCATTATCACCAGTTTGTTGACTAGCTTTTCAGACCTTTTTCTACACAAATAATGTATCATGCAGAAAGCTATACAAACAGCTTATATTCTTCTCTAACTTCATTGTTTTTAATGATCTGTGTTTTTAGAGTTAATATACATTTACATCCTTAATTTATCTAGAACTTTTGTGTAAAATGCACAAAATGCTAGAAATCCCATTATACTTTAATAGTGTATTTTCTCGGTGGTTTAAAACACTATTATTACTGTATGGGAAATTCTGTAATTCATACTGGGTCTCTTGCTTATCTGTATTCTGTATACATAAATGAATGCGTATACATTTAGTTTGCTTGTTGTGGTCATCTTGTAGCAGTACTTAATATCAAGAAATTCAGATGTAGAATTTTATATATATATATATATTTTTTTTTTTTTTTTTTTTTTTTTTTTTTTTTTTTTTTTTTTTTTTTTTTTTTTTGTCTTTTTGAGACAGGGTCTCGCTATGCAGTTCAGTCTGGCCTTGAGCTCACTTTCGTAGCCCAGGCTGGTCTCAAACTAGCACCGATCCTCTTGCCTCAGCCTCCCGAGTGCTGGGATTACAGGCGTGCGCCACCACGCCCGGCTAGAATTATATTTGATCTAATGAATATTATAATTTTATTTTGCTGGGATGAGCATTAAAAGAAAAAGGGAAATGATGTCATTTGATTGTTTTTATATTTAAAACTATAAGTTTTTTTGTGTGTGTGCAGGGTCTCACTGTGCAGCTCAAACTCATAGTGATCCTCCTGATTTCTGCCTCCCTAGTGCTGGGATTATAGGCGAGCGCCACCATGCCCAGATTCCTTCGCCAGCTCAGTGTGCCTGGGGGTGGGACGATCACAGGCATGTGGCACCAGGGATGAAACCCTGGCCCCTGTGCTTGCCTAACCAAGCACTTAGTACACTGAGCTATACCACCAGCCCTTATATTTAAGACTACAAAGTTGCTCCCAGAAATTACTTTATGGTTTTTGTGTTTGTTGTTTTCCATCAGTACTTAGAATCAAATCTGGGCCTTTGTACTAAGCTACATCTCTATCCCTTATTTCATTTTGAGACAGTATATCTGTCAGTCACTGAAAGACCTACCCATGGCTAGAACTCAGCCTCTCAGAATCCAGGATTATACATATAGCCACTGTAACTGGCTAGGGTAGGAGTTACTTTTAATCTGAAGAAATACTGAAAGATTATGCAATTTGAGTCTAAACTCCAGACTTTATATTATCTGAATGTTGGAACTCTTAGTGATCTACCTGTTTATAGCCCCCCAAGAGCTGGGATTACAGGCATGTGCCACCACGCCCAGTCTCAGTTGTCATCTCAGCATGCCCTGGGGTCAGGACTGGCATAGCTGGCCCAGGGATCAAACCCCTGGCCCCTGGGCCTGCTTGCAGATGCTTTAATCCATTGAACTATTTAACTAGCCCTATCTGAATGTCTGTTTTTAAATATGAAATAGCTTTTCCTTTCATACTTATTTTTATTTTAATTACATGAAAAAAAAAGTAAAAGCAATACTTAGTTTTAGTGAGAATTTTGAATTTTAGGTTGATTCCCTGAAATCTTATCATCTGAAAGCAGAGAATACTTTAAAATAACAAGTTAGCTTCTCCCCTTTTTGCACATTCTCTTTCCTGTTCTTCTGTCTCCTTTGCTTAGTTTACCTGATTAAAAGGGAAAGTGAGAGTGGAAGGTTGTGTGCCTTCTGCTTTACTGAATTCTTGAGGACTGTGCACTCACTCTCCCTGCATGAAAAGCTCCACCACGTCCTACATTGAAGACCTAGACATGCCAATGATGACTAAGGCATACAGCAATTTTTATTTCTGTTAAGGAGGTCGTAAGCATATTTTTAAAATAATGCTTTTCAATCTGGGGTAACCAAGTGGAAAGCATCATAATCCAAAGTTGACATCATGTTACAGAGCTATCATGTTTAGTTCTGGGGATATAACTCAGAGGTTCAGGGCCTGTTTGGCAATAGTAAAAGGTTCTGAGTTCAATTCGCAGTACTCAAGTGTATGACCTTTGGTAAGGGGCAAAAAACATACACTGTGAGAAAGATAGACTCTAATAAATGGGGATAGAGACTGGCTATCCACATGAAGGAGATTCAGCTGAAATGGATCAAATGATTAAGCATTAGAACAGAAACACTTAGCCAGCTGGTAGGTGCAATAGGTGTAAGTCATTGCCATAGGCAAGGGCTTTCTGAAGAAGACCCCAATTGTACAGGAAATCGTACTGAAATGGAGTCATCTCGTATTAAAAACATCTGCACAACAAAAGAAATGACAGTGAAAAAATAAACTAGAATACTACAGAATAGGAAAAAAAGCTTTCCAGTTATTAGTGAGAGTACTAATTATCAGGTCCAGTGAAGCTCTTTTGAGTTCCCAAAGAAGGAAAGCAAGAGGATGGACAAATAAAGGTAGGGAACAGAAAGCTGAGGTCACGTGGAGCCCTCTCTCCAGGTGGGAGAAAAGGAACTGCTCAACCACTGTAGAACATTTATTTATACACTTCAGTAGTTAGATGTCATGTGACGTCCTTTTTGCCTAGCAGCCCATTGCTTGGATTGTCTTAAGGTTTGGTGTTCTCTGGACTGAAGCAGCTTATCCACATGGATTGCCTTAGTTCTTTGTTCTCTGTCAAGCCTTGCCTTACCCTGTATGTGTCTTCTATTTCCAGCCTCAGTGGCACCCTACAACTAATATCTGGATCAATGATGGCAAACCTTTCAGAGCTTTCAGTGTTAAAAGACAGACTTCTATAGCCTGTATGCCCTAAGTCTGCCACTATTGCTCAAGACTTTATAAAGTACTAACAGACTTAGGTCTCCCATAAAAGGCCTAACCAAAGAATAGGAAACTGAATTAAACAGCTAGGTACTTCACAAAAGAAGAAGTACAAATGGCCAATAAATATGTGAAGAAATGCTCAGTATTGCTAGTCATAATAAAGATAGAGATTGAGACACCACTGAGATTGCATCTTAGCCCAGAAAGAATGGTCATCATTAAGAAACCAAATAATAAGTGCTGTCGAGGCTGTGGGGAAAAGGAACCTTTTCATTGTTGGGGATATGAGCTAGCACAACTACCATGGAAATTATTATGCAGAGTGCTTAAAAGGTAAAACTAGTAGGCCAGCGAGATAGCTCAACAGTCTAAAGTGCCTGGCTAGGCAAGCTTATGGAAACACAAGGAGCATGGTTTGATCCCTGGCACCACAGGCCGCACTAGTAGTGTCCCCAGATTGGGCTGAGCCTACCACAAAAAAAAAGTAAAACTAGAAATTGTATTTAACCCAACCTTTCCTCTTCTACATATCTTCCCAAAAGTTAAAGACATCATAATTCATGCATGTCCATGTTTATAGTAGCATAGCTCATGAAAGTTAACTCTTGGAAGTGGTGTGGAAAACGCAGTAGAGTTGTGCCACAGCAGAGGATAAGCTTGAGAGCCATCTGCAGGAAAATGGATACTTGAGACCATAGTAAGATAAATCAGACACACCAGCTTAAATATCACATGATGTAAGTAAAGTGCCAAATACAGTAAAGGATAGACAGTAGAAAGTAAAAGAAATACAGTGGACCCTCAGGTTACCACTGGCCTCACAAATGAGCAACTTGGATTACAACTGGAGTTGTAGGTTTAATTTATGGCCAAAATCTTGTGTTGTGACCTGAATGCTGGACACTTGTGTCGTTGTAAACAAAGGTTCACAATGCCAGAGAAATACATGTACATGTACAAAAGTGTCAATCTGAGCCTAGATGTGTGTGTGTACATGATTTTGGTCACTGCTTTATATAATTGCAACAATTACTGCCATCAGAGTGGCCTCAGAAAGCTCAAAAAGAAGCTAAGGACGGAAAGGAAGATAGAGAAAGCAATCACAGTTAAAAAGAAGGACATTTCTAGACAAATCTGAGTGGCATCTGTATGATTAATCCCACTAATATGTACAGCATGTTAAAGTCCGCCCTCTTACTCAGAGAACATTTGTATAGGGAAGCTAGTGCTGCTAAAGGTGTCACCTAAATTAGTTAGTCATGATCAGCACTTTTAGACAAGGGAGGAAGGCTGTTTGTTATTAGTGTGGATAAATGAAAGGCAGATAGATGGCAGGTTATAGCCTTTTTGGGCATAATTTGTGAAGAAGCTAGGACTGTAAGTGTATATTATCCTTGTAAAGGTAACTTATCGATGAGTGATAATGGTGAAATATTTCATGTTATTGAATGGTGATTTCACAGTTTTGAAATGAGATCTGAGGTTCATAGTGTACGGTGGTAAAGCAGCCAGTGCTGACTAAAGGGCTGCTGAAAATTATGTGCACCACTTCCAAGTGATGATGTAAAGAAATAGCTTTTACTCTCATCCAGTTTTTAACTATGATAAAGCTAGCCTTTCTGAAAGAAAATGCCCAGGAGAACATACATTACCTCAGAAGAGAAGCCCAGGCTACAAGACTGCAAAAGATAGGCTAACTTTACTGCTATGTGCCAATGCCAGTGGTCACCTCAAGATTAAACCTCGCTTGTTTTATCAGTGTGAGACCACTAGAGTGTTCAGAAAACCATAAAGAATTGGCAAGGGGTCATGTGAGATCCAGCACAAAACCCTAGGAGAAGGGTTTATTGCTCCAGACTTCTTATCTTTGGTAATGCTCCTGCTCACCCACAAGATTTGGAAGAAAAATAGGCTAAAGAATTCCCATAGCTCTCAGTCAATTTTCTCCCATCTAATACAACTCTCCTGGTATAGCTAGCTTTTTAGAAGCTATACACTAAGGAACTATTCCTGGAGTGCTTTCAGATGGTCTCAGATATGGATTTAACCCATAGAGGATTTTAAAAGGAACATTATAACACCATTTGCTGTTTGGGGTTGATTAGAAATCCTGGGGCAATGTCTCTTTAAGGATACAGATTCCTGGAAAAAAGTGTGACCTAAAATTATACAGGCAATAGACTTTGAAAACTGCGCAGAGAAGCATGAGTCTTCAATTGATCCTGCGGGTGGTGATGCCATCACTATAGCAGCATCTCTGTTGTAGGTAGCTAGTGGTGATGTTGAGGAGCACTCAGGAACTGTCTGCAGAGGAACTTCAGCAACTTAAGGGTGAACAACAGAATGGCACCTGAGGAGCTTTTTGAAGAGGTGGGGAGGTAGCAATAATCTGTGCAGCACAGTTCTAAAATAAATCTTGACAGAATGGACAGAGCTACAAACGTTTGTAGAGATGACCCACCCAGGGAAAAAGCCAATTACTGCGTTCACTTGCTTAATAACAATGGCATGGCATACTATGAAGTGTTACAAGATGAATGGTAGATAAGTTTTTAGTTCTGGAAAACATTTTGGTTTGAGTAAGGCAGAAACAAGTCCTAGTGGACAGCAGACTCTCCCAAGGAGAGAAAGGATACCAGAGAGCAGGATTCCTGGTGTTACGGAAGGGGACTCTCCTGCCAAACAGTAACCACTTTCCATTTCACTCTGCCTTCCTGAGAGCCGAGATGCCAGCTTGAATGGTGAGTACGGTATGGGATTACTTTTGGTAAAAGAGGCACATTTTGTAACATTGGAAAATTACAAGTGTTCATTTTTGGTAAATTATGCACACTGTGCAATCCTTACTTATTTATTTAGGTACTGGGGATCAAACTCAGGGCTTAGTACATGCTAGACAGGCACTGACTGCATTGAGCCATCTCCCAGCCCTGCAATCCTTTTTATTGTAAGTGGTGCTTTCAAGGTCTATAACAACAGGAGGATTGCTGCAAGTTAAGGCCATCCAGAACTACATAGTGAGACCCTGTCTTTAAAAAACAGGAAGAAGTTTCTATTTGTATGTCTCAGTTTTCTTTTGGATGGGTTACTCATTATTAATTTCTTGTGCCTATAAATATGAGCTTTAATGGCTGGACTAACAAATTATGATCAAGGAATATTTGTAATTTGTTACAGGAGTGGATTTGTCCCAGATAGAAAAACACCCAGATGCAGCCAACCTCCTGCTAAGATTGGATTTTGAAAAAGACATTAAGCAACTACTCTTGTTTCTCAAGGATGTAGGTTTAGAAGATAACCAGCTGGGGACCTTCCTGACTAAAAATTACGCTATTTTCTCTGAAGACCTTGAAAATCTTAAGATCAGGTAGGGGTTTTGGAATCAATCTTCTAAGTGGTAATGGGGAATGTATGTGGAAGAAGTGTTTTGCATGTCTGCTGCTCTGCCTCATGAAGACCTACAGAAACAGTGAACATGAATGCTGTTGTGTAAATATAAATGTGTAAATGTGTAAAATGTGTAAAACAGTTCTGTTCCTTTTTTTTTTAATGTTATAGCTGGTTCAGCCCACCCTGGGAGTGGGGCTGGCTCAACATGTGTGTAGTGCTGGGGATGGAACCACGGTCCTTGCAGGCGCTTTAGACTCCTGAGCTATATCTTGCTGGCCCTAAAACAGTTCTTTTATTCACCTACTCAATTATTATTTCTTGATCATACTGCTGAGCTGGTACTTCACTGTATCTCCTCTTTAGAAAATGGAGTAAAGTTTTTTTTTAAAGCATTTCATCAACAAATAGCTGAGTTATCTAAGAATGCATTGAAAGTCATGAAAGTATAATTGTGGGGTTTTTCTGTCCCGTTCTCATGGTTGACATTTGACATTCTTAGAGTAAATATTATATAATATGCTTAGTCCTGTGTTTCAGTTACTTTTCTCTTGTTGCTGAGGCAAAATACCTGACACTCAAAACTAAGGAAGGAAAGGTTTACTTAGCTCATAGTGGAGGTTTCAGTCCATAGTTGACTGGCTACAAGGCTGAGTTCCACATGGCAGAGGGCAGCAGTTCATGGTGGTGGAAAACAGCAAAGAGCAGAGGGAAGAGCAGGGGCTGTGGCAGCTAGCAGGCCTCTCTCCCTTTCTTATATTCAGGTGATCTGCCCTAGCATGGGGATAGCATTCGTACCCATAATCCCAGCATTGGGTCAATAACTAATCACAGACTCTAGAAGCCTGCCCCAGTGAATATGTGAGGGACAACGGACAAAAAAACATAATAATCCTGTATATAAGGTGGCTGATTTAATTCTTAGGTAAACTTTTTTTATTTCATTTAGCAATCAAGTAATTATAGAACCTCTGTGACTATAGTAAAACTGTTGATTTCTGATATAAGGGTTCTACTAGGCCTTGGGACTACCAGACAAGCCAGTCTCTGTCCTTGAGTTAACGTGTTGAATTCATTGTCACTTCCAGCACTCACCTGTATTAGTCTGTGCTCCTCGATTTGCTGAATGGACTCTGTTGGCCTTATTGCCTAAGGCAGCAATGCTGCACCACTTTGGCTTCTCTTTTGGCATCCACATAAATTGCCTGTAGCCAAATCAGTCAGTGCATTCTCTTTGTCTCCCCATGAAATCCTTTCTTTGGGACATCAGTTCACTCCAGGGTGCCTAGTTAGTCTACCTTTCCTCTTCACCTCCCAGATTATCCTCCACCTTGGCATGGAGGCTCCCTGTGGTTCAGAGAGCTCTGCAGTTTTTCAAACTCTTGTAGCCTAATGTGTGTCCTCTGAAGTAGGAAAATGAAAAACACCATTACTTAGTAGGACAACTCAAGCCGAACATTATTTATATATATTATATATACTTATATATATATATTACAATGTATTTGGTACAGGGTATCATTATGTAGCTTAGACTTACAGTGATCCTCCTGATTTCAGCCTCCCCAGCACTGGGATTACAGGCATGCGCTGCCAGTCCTGGACTTGGTACTAGCTCAGCGTGCCCAGTGGTGCGGCTGGCTAGGGATGCCGTAGTGGGAGATTGAACCCCAGTCCCTGTGCTTGTCTAAGCAGGTGCTTCGTCCTCTGAGCTCTCTTGCTGGACCTTCAGCCTTGTATATTCAAGGCACTGAGCTAGATTTCTGACATAAAAGATGTGTTTGGGGAACAGGAATATAATTCAGTGGCGCAGTGCCTGCCTGACAAATGCAAGGATCCAAGTTTGATTCCCCTGTCATGGGATATAGTCTCATGTAATAGAGACGGATTGTCACAACATAGGGGAAAGACAGTGACCCTAGGAAACTCACATCCAGTGCTCCTTCTCTGGACTGTCAAGGACACTGCTTGCTTCCTTGCCCATTCAAAAATGAGCTTGCCTGGGTGTTCAAGGAAGTATAAATTCTAGACAGGGGATCATTTCAGTGCTGCCTCATAATTATTTCTGTACACATTGTACATGAGAGGCACAGAGAGGTTCAGTAACTAGCTCAAGAGTATACAGTGTTCACAGAAAGAGCTGGGGACCAAATCCTGTTAATTTAGCTCCAGAATATTGGCTGTAGTCTCCCTACATTTAATTCTGAGTGAATGAAACTGAAGCTTTAAGAGCTTAAAGGACTTATTTATGACCAAGTTCACACATGCTCCTGAAGACTAAGATGGTATGATCTGGGTTGGTTTATTTTTCACCAAGAATTGAACTCAGGATGGTGTGTTTGTCAGACAGGCTCTGTGTTACTGTGCCTTGTTTTCCCTGGTCTGGGGTATGTATTTTTTCATTCATGTATTTTGAAAATGAGGCCATTTTAATGTTATTACAATTTAATAGTTTTCTTGATGAATGTAGTCACGAGAGTTGTTTAGCAGTATTCAAGTTATGGTTGTCCTGATTGGTCTGTAGTTTTTAGTAAGTGTAAGAAGTTATTGTTTGAAGCATCTGTCAAACTAGTAAGATTGCATTGATGCATCCATCATTTTCAGAATTGTTGGTTACCTGGGCATATTTATTTTTTCACACCTTGCTGGGGAGATAGCTCCGAGGCACAAGTGCCTGCTGGGCAAGTGCAAGGTCATGAGTTCGAACCCTGGTCCCACAAAAAAAAAAAAAAAAAGAAAGAAAAGAAAAGAAAAAGAAAATCACCCTTATTTTTTCACACCTAGTATTGGCAGGCAAAGGTGGCTTTCCATTCAGGATGTGTCACATGGGCCCTCCTAAAATGTAAGCCCATTGGCCTAATGAATCTTCATATTTAGGTGGTTTTCTTGTAAAGTCATCTCCAACAAAGCAGACTTTAGGAACCATCCTCTTCCATGCCTTTTTTTTTTTCTATTTCCACTTTGAATAACTTTTAATAATTCTGTTTCTCTTTGGGCAGAGGAACTTCCATTTTCCCACTTCTTCTTCTCATTTTTGTCTAATTGTATTGGAGAGTACTTTTGCACAAGACTGTCCTTTTCTGTCCAGCAGATAGGCAGGTATTACTTCATGTGGAGTCTTCTCATCATTCCTTTATTTGGTGTTTCTCTTTCATGCATCTTGATAGTTTTCAATCCCTGGTTCCACCAAAAAAAAAAAAAGGTACTTGTCTTTTAACTTTGTTTTGTTGTTTTTTATTATGTAGCTAAATGTATCAATTATTTCAGAACCTGTTACTGTAAGAAGTAATACTATTTTCAAATATTTAGATAATCATAAAGTAATTAGGTTCTATTACATGGTATAGGACTCTTATAGAGTTCAGATGTAGGCACACCTAACCCCAGTTTAATTTTATTACTATTTGATGATCTAAGACAGTTATTTGATGTAAGTAAATCTTTGGTTCTTTACCTGTAGGGATCACAGAAATAGCTTTATGGCACAATGCCTGCCTGGAAAGTACAAGGTCTTGGTTTGGTTCCCAATAGCAAAAAAAGTCTGTTACGCTCAGATATGATTTGAGCAATTTATCTGAATCACAGGAATTTTTTTTTTTACCTCTAATAAGAATTAAAAGCTGGGCTGTGGTGGCACACACCCGTAGTCCCAGTACTTGGGAGGCTGAAGTAGGAGGATCAGTGTGAGTTCAAGGCCAGCCTGAACTGCAAAGTGAGACCCTATCTCAAAACGACAAAAAAAAAAAAAAAAAGAAAGAAAGAAAGAATTAAATGGGATGTCTTGGTATATTTTAGGCATAAGAGTTTTGGTCCTGGGAGAGAGTTGTTGAGTATGGAATACTTTGAATAGGGTGTACCAGGCTCAAGATAGCTTGTGGTCAACATAATGGCATCAAAAATTTGAGCCTTATCAACTCAGATAATATTATATAATATGTAGAGTTTTCTGGATATAAAAAGGACATTTTTATTCTCTAAAAAAATAATGGTTATATGTTTGGAGTTTTACACTGCCTATGTAGCAGTTAAACTTTCTACATTTACTCTATTTTTGTACCCAGAAACTTAGGAAAAATTTTTCAGTTGATAAAATATATATCGTCAAAACTATTTATGAAAATACATAATAAATATGGCAATGAAGTTTCAGTTGTAGCCTTGTTTGAGGGTTTTCTTTGGCATATGGAGTTCTTTATTTCTTCTTTAACTGGCATTTTTCTCTATTCTTAGCAAAAAAAAAAAAAATGTCTGAACAGGAGTTATTTTATTTTGCACTACCCAGTAGTCATATTAGCTGAAGAAGGAATCTACTCATTAGTGGATTTCAGAATTATTTTCTATGTTTAAGTATAAGTTGAAAGAAACCACTGTACAATTTGGTGAGTAGTTGTTTTACCCATATTTGGATCATTACTTTGAAATGTTTTTATTTATCTTTTTTGTCTCTGTAGCATCCTTTTTGTAAAAACAAAAGTTGGTACTTTGGAATGTTAATAGTAAAGATCATATTCTGTTTATGATTTCTCTAGGGTGGCTTATCTGCAGTCTAAAAATTTCAGTAAGACAGATATTGCAAGGATGGTGAAGAATGCACCGTTTTTGCTGAGTTTTTCAGTGGAAAGACTGGATAACAGACTGGGATTTTTTCAGAAGGAACTTGAACTTAGTGTGAAGAAGGTAAAGGATAGAGAGACTTTATACATTTCCATAGCAGATACACTTAGTAACTGTTAAATCTCATGTTTCAGACAGCTCACCCTTATGGATCCTATTCATTGCTGCTATTGTACAAAAATGATTACACTGGTAGGTTAAACATAAAGCTACATCACTTTATGCTGTTCCATCAAGTTGGTTCCTTAAGTTTTGTTTCAATAGTTTTCTCTAAAATACCACTGCATTGATGTACATCTAAGGTTTTTATCATTTCTCCGATTGAGTCATATTTGAAGTTTTAGTTTTATATTTGTACTAAAGCTTTAGCTTTCCACACTGGTTAAATGGGCACATGTAATAATCAGTTGTTTTGTTCACAAATATAGACGAGAGATCTGATTGTTAGTCTTCCAAGGCTGCTGACTGGAAGTCTAGAGCCTGTGAAAGAAAACTTGAAGGTAGGACAGTTTTCAGAAAATTCTGTTTTATTATTTATTTTATATATTTGGTACAGGGTCTCACTATGTAGCTTGGACTATTGTAGTGATCCTCCTATTCCAGCCTTTCCACCGCTGCAATTACAGGTCTGTACCACCACAACCAGTCTCTGTGGCTGGCTCAGCATGCCCAGGGATGGGGCCAGTGTGACATGTGGTATGGGACAGAGAATTCAGTTTTGAAAATTCAGTTTCTTTAAGGATTCTTCATGAAGAGAATAGATTTTGCCACTATCATCTTAAAACTAAATTTTAAAAAAATTATTTCTAAAATGCTGTAATAAAAGCATGCATAACAGACATGCAGCAAGCAGTTTATCGTAGTAAATGGTATGTTTCATAGGTAGTACCCGAGTAAATTGCCCTGTAGACACTTGTGCCCTTTATCCTACAGTAATGGCCAGGTGTGGGCCTCCATGTTGCTTCTGTTGCCAGGCACGAGAGGCTGTGTCTTACCAGTTTCTAAAACTGCTTTGTGTGTTCATCGTGAGAGTCTGCCTGTGTCTCCAATTTGGAGGCTTCATCCAAGACTTCTGCAAGGAGAGAGAAGCAAAAAATATATTCTCCCTGGCACCTATGCCATTTGTTAGCTCTAGTTCTGTCAGACTGTGCCAAACATTCTTTACTGTCATTCCTTTAAGAGAATGGCAGAGGGGACAGGGAGGTTGCTTGGTAGAGTAAGTGCTTTCCTGGCAGGCACAAGGTCCTGAGTTTGATCCCTGGTATTGCAAAAAAAGAAAAAAGAAAAAGAATGGTAGGAAGCCAAAGCAACTGACTAGTTAATATGCAAATTTGGAGTAGTGTTTAAAGTTAAGTAAGACCTATTTACTGCTGTGCTCAGGCTATACTCAGTCATTTCCTGGGAACACAATTTCTGCTCTCACAGAGCCTAGAAGATGAAGTTCAGAGACATCTGAACAATGGTGTGGTGGGGGAACACTGAACACCAGGAAAACTACATGAAGGACCTACTCCCTGTTGTGTTTTTTATTTTATTTTATTTGTCTTTTTGAGACAGGGTCTCACTCTGCAGTTCAGGCTGGCCTTGAGCTCACTTTTGTAGCCCAGGCTGGTCTCGAACTTGCATCGATCCTCCTGCCTCAGCCTCCCGAGTGCTGGGATTACAGGCGTGCGCCACCATGCCCGGCATGTTTTTTATTTTATTTTTATGTATTTAGTATAGGGTTCACAGGGTTTTACTACATAACTCAGACTTGAAGTGATCCTGTTTTTCATGCTCCCAAAAGCTAGGATTACAGTCTCATGCCACTACACCCAGTCTCAATCGCTGTCTCATTGTGCCCCAGAGGCAGGGCTGGCACAGTATGCTGAGGATCAAATCTGGCCACTGCACTCTGCCTAAGCAGGTGCTTTAGTCCACTGAGCTATCTGTTCGGCCTTTCCCTGTTGTGTTTAGTTTGATCAATTTCTCTCTGTCTCTGTCTCTCTGTCTCTCTGTCTCTTTGTGTGTGTGTGTCTGTCATTTGTTCTTTCTTTTGTCTTTTTGAGACTGACTCTCACTATGCACCTTAGGCTGGCCTTGAGCTCACTTTGTAGCCCAGGCTGGTCTGGAGCAACTGTACTCCTCAGCCTCCTGAGTGCTGGGATTACAGGCATGCAGCACTGTGCCTGGCTTTTTGATCAACTTTATTGAACTGGTCGTGTAGTTTTCATTAATATACACATGGTGAGTGTGCTTGGGAGCAGAAGCTCAGGAAGCACTTGGAAACCATAATGCTGTTCTGTTTATGTCCAGCCTATACAGACACCTTCCTAGCCTGCCCTTATGCCCTATTATTTCATCTCATAATTGGATGCTCCTTCCGGTGAAGTCATGGTGCCCAGAGGTCTTTTTATTTCACAAGAATCAGTGCGTCCTCTGGCATATTAGTGAAAGACTGTTTCTACTCATGATTCAGCAAATTTGCTTTCTCGTAGGCTTATCGTCTTGAACTTGGCTTTAAACATAATGAAATCCAACATATGGTCATGAGAATTCCAAAGATGCTCACTGCAAATAAAAGGAAACTCACAGCGACTTTCGATTATGTGCACAATGTGATGAACATTCCGCACCACATCATTGTCAAGTTCCCACAGGTATGCTGCAACAGCTCTGTGTGACAGCCGCCTTTGCCCAGCTCTGGGTGCCGAGGGTCTTCAGCTGCTGCTCCGAGGAGAACCACTAATGGCTCAGTATTCTTGTAGTTTCTACAAGCTCCTACTTGAAACGGGATCACTTTCTGTGAAAGTCCTTTTAATGCACATGTACTTTTATTCATAGTCACTCCAAATCTGTGTACTGACAGCCATGTTGTAATGATCCTTGTCAAAAACAAAACATTTCCAGCTTACCATTGTGCCAAACCTGTAGGTGCATTTTCCTACCTTCTCATTTTTGTCTAAGGGAGACCAAAAAAAAAAAAGCTAATCAGACTTTTCTATGCTTACCTTCTAAGTTCTTCTTATTTGCTCCTCATAGAAATACTGTTTGAAGGCAGAAAACTTGTCATTCACACGTGGCCAAACCCGTAGTGCCTGAAACTGCTCCTGGCACTTGGTAGACATGTATTATGTATTTGTTGTACAAATAAGTAATTGTTGAAGAGCCTTCTTTGCTGTTTGTGATGTGCACAGGCACTCAGTGAGTATACATTAGACAAATGACAGACTAGCCTCCATTGATGTGATCCTTCTGTTTAGTTCACCAGGCATATCACTGCCTGACATATAGGTGGGTAAAAGAAATAAGAACTTAACACAACTTGTAGGACTAGGCAGCATCTGATCCAGTTGCTTCATACATAGCAGTATATTATTGGCCAATCATACTGGGAATGCTCTTGGGGAGCACAGTTGTATGAATTAGGCTACACAGCAATTTGTTATAAAGCAAGTAATCCTCAACTGAAAAGCAGTCACAGCTGGTCTTACCCTGGGTCAGTGGATATTCATTGACAGTTGATCATGATAAGTGCCTTTCTTTCCAGACACTAGTCAACCTTATTCTTCCAATTCATACTGGATCATTCATCCTGGGCTAGACTCTGTGTGGATACTAAGGAAACAAAAATCAGACAAGGCCTGTCTCTTGTGCAGTATATAATCTGGAGTGATAGATAGGATATAAAAATATGATTGGTTTATGTAATGGGAAAACTTTAACAAGAAGACTTAACAGAAAATTCAATGTAGAACAGGCAAAAATAGGAATCAAGAAATAACAGTTGCTGAGGGTTTACAGTGTGACAGCTTAATCTTTACCACTCTGCTTGTATTAATTCATTCTAACTCTTACAACCACCATATGAGGTACTTTTAGATCCCTGTTTTACAAAAGAAGAAAGTGAGCATACAGGAATTAAGTAACCTTTTCTAGGTTACTGAGAAATGAAGAGTAGAACCAGGATTAGGACATTGTCATTTGAGTTTAAAAACCCATACCCAGGCTGGCCAGATAGCTCAGTGGAGTAAAGCACCTGCTTAAGCAGAGCATAGCAGCTGGCATTTGATCCCTGGCATGCCATGCCAGGCCCACCCCGGGGTGTGCTGAGACTGAGACTGGGCATGCTGACATGTGCCCATAATCCCAGTGCTTGGGGAGCTGAAAACAGAATCACTGCGAGTGGGATCTACATTGTGAGACCCTGCGCCAATACCACACCTACCCCCCAAAAAAACTGTACCCACCTGCCAGGTATGCTGAGACACACCTATAATTCTGACATTCAGGAAGGAGGCTGAGGCACAAGTATCACTGAATTCAAGGCCAGCCTCAAACTATATAACTAGACCTTATCTCAAAAAATAGAAATAATAAGGTTTTATAAATTAATGGCTCAGTGGTCTAAAGCTCCTGTTTGGGAAAGCTTGGGCGGTTTCAGGGACCACGGTTCAAACCCTGGCACCACATGCTGTGCCAGCCCTGCCCTCAGGGCGGGCTGAGCTGGCCATAAAAATGAGTGAATAAACAAAGGTTCTGAAACAAGAAAAATAAATAAATAAATAAAATTTAAAAAAATAAAAAATTTAAAAAAAAACACCTATCAGAATATACTGCTACTCTTGAAGTGGTACTCAGTAATGAGTGGAACTTGGAAGGTGGGGAGAAACCTGAGGAGGTGAAACTACTCTAGACTGACATGTACCCCAGTAGCTTGTCCACAGCCCAGTCACAGAACTGTGGCTTTCAAATTGGGATTCATATTGTTAAAAAACAATAGAAAAGGTGAAAAGCTTAATTGTAGGAAGATACAATTAAATGACAGTAAGGCTGTGAGAAAAAGTGATACAGACTTTTAAATTTGGGGCAAGTGTTTTATTTTATTTATTTTTTTAAATTTTATTTATTTATTTTTTTCTTGTTTCAGAACCTTTGTTTATTCACTCATTTTTATGGCTGGCTCAACCCACCCCGAGGGCAGGGCTGGCACAGCATGTGGTGCCGGGGATCGAATCGCGGTCCCTGAAGCCGCCCAAGCTTTCCCAAGCAGGCGCTTTAGACCACTGAGCCATCCTGCCGGGCCCCTGGAGCAAGTGTTTTAAAACTTGGTGGTAAATTAATCTCCTGCAGTAACTTCTGGTTGGCAGATCCAGCTTATGACTAATAGGGAGAGAACTATAATTAGTAACTTTGTTGCAGTTAAGGAAAGTAGAAGTGTCAGGGTGATTTTCCTGGGGAATTCTTTAGCATAAGGGAGGAAGCACTGTATTCAGGAGCCCCCCTGTTAGCTCAGCAGACTAAAGCATCTGCTTAGGCAGAGTGGGGGTCCAGTCTCAGGAAAGAGGATCAATAGCTTACAGGCGAGGGTTTTTGTTTGTTTTGTGCCCCTAAGACTAATGCATCATTTACAGGATGAAATTTTTGTGATAATGGTGAGGTAATCCTTGATGGTCTGCACTGCCACCACATTTGCTTTTTAAAGAAGGAAAACAAAGCCAATGCCTCAGTCTGAGAAGTACCTTTGGCCAGGGAAGAGCCCACAATTCCCAATGATGAAATAACTGGAGCCCTTGCAGAAGTATACTAATGTCTAGTCATAGTCATAAGCCTTGAAATGCCTCAGGGTTATTATTCGTAGGAAATCAGCCCTCATTTGGGAGCTGGAGTCACTTGAGGTTTCCTCTGTGTATTGTATAATTTTATAAGCCTAGAGTCTCTGCCTTAGAACTATACTTGAAACTAAAACCAAAGCAGTTTGCATCTTACAGTGATGATGTCAAAATGGGAAGTTAGTAACAAATGAGAGCAGAAAAGATGTCATTTGATTTGCAGACAGAAAAAGATATTTTCCCAAAAACATACCAACCTCATGCTGAGTTAACACCATGTACCATTTTTTGTCATCATTCTCAGAGCAGATCAGTTTACTGCAGGTGTGTTCAGAGTATCTTTCTAAGAGAGCTCTTGCTACTATTTCCTCTTCAACATGGTAAAGGGGGAGCAAGTGCAGGCTGTTGTGCCTGTCAGAGGGCTTTCCAGGCCTCCCTCCTGTGTTACAGCAGGCTGTGCTGACAGGACCTGCCTCGATCCTGCCCTGTCGTGCTTTACGGGTGAGACATTTTCCCCAGCTGCTTCGCCGACACATCAGCTTCATTTCATTTTGATTCTAGCTGGGAAGCAGCAGAATTGTCAGAAGTTAGGGAAAGCTTTGCAGATTGTGAAATGTAAGATTTTTGCTAATGTGGATTTTTATTTCAGACAATGGTTCTTACATTTAACAATTAACAGTCATCTAGATGGGTTGTAAAACAAATCTTTGGGCTGCGCTCCCAAAGGGCCTGATGAGGTAGTGTGGGGCAAGACCTGAGGATGGCCTCTTCAGACACGTTTTGGGCATAATCCATGTTCTTTGCCCATGTTAGCACTGAGCTTTTTATTATTGTTTGTTGCCTTGGAGTCTCTTGAATTATAATTGCTTCTGCAATAATTTTGACATGCTAGGCATGTGCTTGACTGTAGATGTATGCCACCAGATCTAGTAGTTTTTTTTTTTTATCACAATTTTCTAGCAGAAATACAATATTTAAGTCTTGTGGCATTACTCAGATTTTCTGAGGATGTGATCAGCACTTTATATTTCTTAAGTTATTAAAATAATCAAGTACTTCATTTATTGTAATGTTTTCAAAAATCTTTTTTTCTCCCTAGGTATTTAATACAAAGCTGCTTAAAGTCAAAGAAAGACACCTGTTTCTTGCTTATTTAGGAAGAGCACAGTATGACCCAACAAAACCTAACTACATCTCTTTGGAGAAATTAGTATCCATTCCTGATGCAGTATTCTGTGAAGAGATTGCTAATGCCTCAGTACAGGACTTTGAAAAGTTCCTAAAAACACTTTAGTTTTTTTTTTTCTTGTTTCAGAACCTTTATTTGTTTATTCACTCATTTTTATGGCCAGCTCAGCCTGCCCCACGGGCAGGGCTGGCGCAGCATGTGGTGCTGGGGATCGAACCGCAGTCCCTGAAGCCACCCAAGCTTTCCCAAGCAGGCACTTTAGACCACTGAGCCATCCCGCCAGGCCCAACACTTTAGTTTTTGATGAGTAGTAAAAATAATACAGTAAAATAAATGTATGAATAAATGTGTATATTTTTAAATAAATGCCTGAGGTCTCAGTTAATACAAGAATTTCTTCATTCTGTATATTTGTGTACATACCCTGGAGATATTTTTTACAGGTTACTAGTGACTTCATTTTTGTTTGACTCAACCATTATCCTTGCTTGAAGAAGGGAGAAAACTAAAATATAGCAAACTTAGAGAAAAGGGAGGGAGTTTTACTGTGCACGGGAACTTTGGCATTCTGGTGAAGCCACGAGTAATGGGAAGTGTTCTGGTCTTGTGTCCACAGGTCTTTTAAAGTGGTTTTATCACAAGATGGCATTATTTCCTTTGAGATGTCTAACAGCCAATGCTCCAGAAGTGCTAAAATCACATTTCCCCTGGGATTATGAAGTGTTATCTCCCTGAGCACAGATATTCAAAGCTGTCCTCAACTGGCTACCAAAAGTCAGAAAAGGGAAAGAAATAGGGAAGTGTGAAGATTAAGAGGAATGCAGTGAGATGCAGTTGTAGCCGTGGTAAACCCTGACTGACTACCATCACGTGAAGATTTACGCTATGAATCGATAGCCTCCTGGGTTCATTACTTCCATCTCTGAGCTTTGCTTCTTTCTTTACAATTTGAGGCTCTGGCTACCCACTTGTTTTAGGATTACCTGTTGGGCAGACTGATAACAGTAGTAGTGGTCAGTGTGCCATGTGTAGCATTTGCATGCTTAACAAGTCTTCCCATACTGACTTGACCAATAGGATTTGGTTGAAGGGACATAATCCAGCAGAGGCTTGGTAAACAAGTGCACACCGGGGTTTGTCTTGGAACATCTGCTCTTAGAGTCCCCAGCTACTTTGTAGAGGTCTGGTTTTGGAGAAAGGAGGTAAAGATGACTGCCTGGCTAAACCCCAGCGGGCCCAGCCATGCTAGCTGAAGAGGTATGTCAATGAGCTATCTAAGGCTTATTTGATTTCCAGCTTTACCAAAACTATCCAGCTAGATTTGGAATTTTTCAAGAACTAAGTATTGCCGGGCGTGGTGGCGCACGCCTGTAATCCCAGCACTTGGGAGGCTGAGGCAGGAGGATCGCTGCGAGTTCGAGACCAGCCTGGGCTACAAAAGTGAGCTCAAAAGCCAGCCTGAACTGCACAGTGAGACCCTGTCTCAAAAAAGCCAAAAAAAAAAAAAAGAACTAAGTATTTTAAACCAGCAACACTCATCCAGATGGCTGACATTGACAACAATGCTACAAAGCACTGTACGTGGTTTCAAAGTAAATCCTGCGGGGATCTGACTGACCTTGGGAGGTAAAAAAGTTCCATGTTTTGTTATACAGATCTTGCTTTTACTTGCCCTTCGCCACCCAGCCCAAAAGTTTAACCACAAGGCATAAAACGTAAAGCTACATTGGTATGCTGAGATGTAAAAGGCTTAAATCAACAGCTTCCATCATTGCCAGTTCTACCAGTAACTCACTGCAGTTAATGGACATTGGATTATGTATACAACTACTTTCTCTTAGGTCAATGAAAAGAAATTTTTTTGTACCAATAGTGATTAGAAATACTACGTCTACACCCTGTGCTCTGTATAGGACAATATGCATTGTATCAAATACTGGAAATGTACTAACGTGTTTTGAAACTGTCACATTGTTATTTATTAAATGCAATAAAATATATATGGGATTAGAAAGCTTTTCTACAACATAATATGGATGAATTAATTTGATAAAGTATGTTACTTTATCACTTAAATTATGTGGAGCACACTGAAGTCTTAATTCGGGCTGTTTTTTACAGTGAAAGTGAATGGTCTAGTGTTGTAGTATCTGAGAGATCAGAAGGCATGTTTTTTGAACAACTGAAGGAATTAATGTCAAAAAAAAAAAAAAAAAAAAACCAGCCAAAACCCAGAAACAGCCATTTGTTGTATAGCAGGGTTATTATATTCTAGGTGTCCTAAAAGGTTTTGTGTCAAACCACGTTTCTAATTGGTCAGAGGCAAGTATGTAGTGGCCTTCCTATTAGAACTTCCACTTGTCAGTAGACGTTTGATAGAATACTGTGGTGAATGTGATACAGGTGTGTGCTTTCATGGAATTCTTTAGTGGATGAGATCAATAAACAGGAAAGTACAGCTTCAACTCATATGAGACTGTACTGCCTACTCATTCTATGTCTCAGAATTTCATTTTGCCTTTACAGACAGTTCTCATCAGAATAGGCTAGCCATGCTGCTGTAGTGAACAATCCTAAAGTGTCAGGTGCTTTAAAACCATAAAGATTTCCCCCACATATTTCATTACTGACCACAAAGGCTGTGGTCAACATCACCTTCAGTGATAACATGTTAATAGATGCAGGGTTTCTCTGTTGCCAGTCTGTGAAAGGGAAAAGGTATGTGGAAAGTTGCTCATAAAGATTTTTTTTTTCCCTAAAGTATCACATGGAAGCATCATCTCTACCCAATGCCTAGTGATTATTATGGGTTCCCAAACAGAGGCCAGTCCAAATTAGAATTTAAATTTGAGCCTTTAATACCGAGCTCGGGGCCTTCGGACTTCAACTCATGCAGGAGAGAAGACAGAAGCGTGCCAAATGACAAGAGAACAGGGTTTTTTATACAGAAACTACTTTCCACTTAGCATACACTGATTTTTAAAATTAATCATTTGTAACCTACCAATGCATACAGGCACAATTTACAAATTCACTAGACAATAGATTGAGTACAAGGTCTAAATGAACTTCCTCCCGATCTTTAGCAGAATGAAATCATGAACTACATTCCTATATGGTTCAACAGGTAGTCAGGCCTAAACTTCATTACCACCTGTAGGGGCTGACTTCCTTAGATACATATACATCAACATGAATCACTCTAGCTTAGGCTATTACAATTTGACACATTCTAAGGTCATTTACCTTTGGTCTACACGAGTACAATACCCTATTTGCTAAGGGCAGTTATAAAAAGAACTCAGGAGGAATTTCCTAGACATAATGACAAGTGTATTCCTCTATAATATGCAAGTGAATGCCCCCCCCATATTTTCCTGCCCGTGGCGTTGAATCCACACGAATTCTCAGCTAATTCTACATGTGTGGGGCTTAAAGTTGTAATTTTTAAGCTACTGAGTAGTCTTGTGTGCCCTGTTACTAACTCACAAGGAAGTTACCTTGGCGAGTCTGAAACCTAAGTAACCCATTACAGTGATATGCTGAAAGGAAACAGCTACCAGCACACATTAGGGCTCTATGCTTACTGCCTGTAGGGGCTGTTATTTTGTGACAGTCGTGGGTATCTGGTCCCTTAAGATAAAATTTTCCTTCTCTTACCACCTGCACTTACTTTATAGAGCACTACAGGGTAAGGAATATGCCTCTGCTTGCCAGGCAATGCACACATCAGCTTCAGGACCCCTGGGAATTTTCTTAGATGCTCAGATTTCTTGTGTAAAACGTTGTAATGTTTGTATGCTACCAATGTAAAAATCTAAATTATTCAAATTTCTACGCTCCCTCACTCCCTCTCTCTTTGGTACTGGGATTGAACCCATAGCCTTTGCACTGAGCTACATTCCTACCCACTTTGAGACCAAATCTACTTAAATTTCACAGGCCAAGCTGGACAGAAACTTCCATAACTCAGCCCTCCTCTCCCATAGTGCTGGGTTACAAGGGTGCACCATTACATTAAATAGTTAACCTTTTGAAGACTCTTAATCACAGAATTTACATCATAGGATTGAAGTTAAATGAAAACAATTTGGCTCTCGATAGCTGAGAATTCTACCTGTGTGGATTCAATGGGCAGGAAAATGGGGGGGGGGGCGTTCACTTGTATATTATAGAGGAATACACTTGTCATCATGCCCTAAATAATACTGTATAGCTATTTGTATAGCATTTACACTGTTAAATGTAATCTAGAGATTTAAAAGGACGCGGTGTAGGTGATATGCTAACATTTCCCAAAAATGTTTTACACAAAGAACCTAAGTGTCTTAAGAAAATTTCCGTAAGTCCTGGAACCAATGCTTGTCATCACCCTCCTGAAGAGCATTTAGCAAGTTGCCTGGCTCCAAGGGCATAATTAATGCATCCCAAACTCCAGTAGCCTCAGCTAAAGCCCTGTTTCCTACTGCCTTTCCTAGTGTTTCTCCTGTCATGTACGAGGAAAGTTTCTGCAAAGAAACAAGCACGCAAGAAGAAACGACGTTGCTCCAGAGGCGCAACCCAGCAGGTGCCTAAACCAGCGTCAGAGCTGCGGCTGCGCGGGCGTCCTCGGGCGCTGGCGACGCGACGTACGGCGCCGCCCACGGCTCCCGGCGCGTCCTCTAGGACTTACCCAGAAGACCTCGCTTCTCTCTCGGTCAAGATGGCGGGCCGCCCGGCTGGTGAGTTGCGGCTGGGTGGGTGTCGTGGCGCTCAGCTTTTTAGGTTTCTTGGGCTCTCTCACGCACAGCGGAAGGGAAAGTGGCGGCTCCATTCCGCCAAAAGGACGCGTTCCGCCGTTCGTCGGCCGGGCGTGCGGGAAGGGGTGAGAAGAGGACGCCGGGGATGGAGGCCCCGCCGTGGCCCTGGGAGTCCTGAGCCTCACGCTCGGCTTGGCAAGGAGAGAATTGAGGCTGACTGAAGCTCATCCAAAGCAACCGATGGCCGGGTGCGCCGTGCACTGCCCTGGGCACGGCTGAGTTCATTGGACCAGGGCCGTGTCCCGTTTGCCCTTAGAACGGGGAGAGGAAGAGAAGGATGCAGTCTCTCTTCCGGCCCCTCGCTTCTTCTGGGAACGGAGACGGCCCCAAGGTCGGTAGTGAAGCTTCAGGGCAACAACTTCGGCTTTTCTGGAACGCGAGTTTGATCTGTTTTTGGAGAACCTTGCCCTTCTCGTAGGCATAAGAACAAACGCCTTTATTATGAGCTAGAAGGTAACGACGGCCGGGACATGTAAAAATAACGTGCACCTCAAATACTACCGTGCTCCCCGTTGTAATTAATCTGTAATTAATCTGCTCTCTGGGGAAAACTTTCTTTCTTTTTTTTTTTTTTAATCAGCCCCCAGCAGTTGTGAGACCATTAAGAAACAGATTGCCAGATACATCAGTTAACCTCAATGACATTTGAGCTTTTGGGGAGTAAAGGAAACGTACGTTACTTGAACAAATATTTAAGGAGCGTTACTAAATTCAACACATTATGCTTCCATGCTGTTTGGTAAACACATAAACCTATTTTTATTACAAACTCTGACTTGGCTAATATCACTTCTATAAGTCCGGATCCTCGTCAAAAACAGGCTTATCACAAACACCTAACGTGGATACAACTGCCAGGTAGGAGAGTGCTCCTTAAATATTTGTTCAAGTAACGAAATAATTCTTATACGTTTCCTTTACTCCCCAAAAGGTCAATGTTGACTATACTTTCTATTTTTTATAGAAGCAATTTCATACATGGCTCTTGATTTCTAAGGGCACTTATATAATCTGTAATATGCTAAGCAGAGCGCCCTCTGTCGGCACTCAGACCGAGCAGGGAGCATCAGGTTCAGATTTAATTGCAGTGTTGGCACTTTGCGACTGTAAGTAGATTTGGTACTGGTGGTTGAACACTCAGTCTCTAGGAAGGGCTCCCCATCACTGCAGTAATGGGTTACGGCATCCAGCTCAGCCTCGTTCTGTGAAAAGCTTTAACCTTTTCTTCACCTTCGTGTTTCAGTGTTCATTCCCTACATGGACAATTATTTAGTTGTAAGGAGGAAAATGAGCCTGTTTTACTAATCCATATTAATACCTAATTTACTAATGGTCTAAAGATCCTTCCCAAAATGCATTGTTTAAAAAAAAGAAGAAAAAAAAAAAAAAAAGAGTTTGGCCAAGAGAAATAATGTAAACTAAAAGGTTTAGATGATTAGTCTGTAAATCGAGCAGAGCATCATGAAATCTTCCTATTTTCATATAACTCTACCAAAAGAAAATTTAGTTTCCCATGAACAGCTAAGTATTTTGTTTTTGGAACTACAGGTTTTAGAAATGTTCTGTGTCCCCTTCCTGTGCCCCCCCTATTCTGTATGCACAGGGTGCATATGGATTGAGGATGTTGGACTCTTGGGAAGCTGAAGTAACACTGAGTGCACCCGTGGATCTTTTGTCTGTTAGGTACTTGAGGCCTCCATTTCTGCCTCGGACTTGCCACTTGAGTTACCTGCGGTCTCTTGCTTGTAGCTCAGATAAGCAACTCTTTATGACAGTATATAGTGTATGTCTTTAAAAGGGATTTTTTCTCTTTCTGTCCAAAAGTACAGATAGTTTGTTGTACCAATAAATGAACTGTGACAACTAATAGTGTGATAATTGTCAGTTGCAGCATCAAGCCGGTGGCTGGAAGGTCTTCAGAAGTGGTATTACAATGCTGCAGGGTTCAATAAGCTGGGTATGTATCTATGTTTTCCTCTGCCTGTGGTATGTGGAGTGGTGGTTATTCTGTTTTGTTTTTGCCGGTTTTGAGAGAAAGGAGGAAAGTCCTTTAAAATGTTTGAGGTGGAGATACTTTATGGTAAAAGATAATTTCCTTTTTATATTTTCCTTCTCTCCTCTCTTAGTTTCTTTTTTTAAACTTTATTTATTTATGTTCTGGCTGGGTCAGCCTGCCCTGGGGGTGGGGCTGGCGTAGCATGTGGTGCCAAGGATCGAACTG
>PVJA010005345.1:0-28379 GCA_004027025.1 Myocastor coypus | reverse complement strand
TTCATTTGCCTTAGATCTTTACAGTGATTTATGAACTTTTGAAGTACTTTATAATTTATCCTAGGATTCTTTTATCCCTGAAGGTTATTAGAAGCATCGTTAATGTTAGTGCTTCCTTAGTACACTGTGTTTTTTATATCCTGTAGTGTCTTGACTTGAGATTTACAGTATAAGCAAGTAGAGTCATGGTTTATTGATGTGTATTTAAGGACAAGGTAAGTATTTTTCTAAGTTGATTGAGACAAAATGTATCTTCTGTGGTGGTGTAGTTTAAGAGACTCATTTATTTCAAGAAGTAGCTCATTACATGTGTGAAGTGCTTTGAATTTCCATCACATTTAATTCATAATTTGAACTCACTATTTTGCTCAAATCTTAAGTTACAACTCGGATATTTTACTCTTTTCAACCTCTGCTTTTTTTTTTTTTTTTTTTCAACCTCTGATTATTTTACTTTATTTTTAACCTATTTGGAGGGCCGGCCAGATCGCTCAGCAGACTAAAGCGCCTGCTTAGGTGGGTAGCAGTGCCCAGGGTTTAATCTAGCCCTGCTCCCATGGCATGATGGTGTTTGAGACTGGGCATGATGCTATATGCCTGTAATCCCAGTACTTGGGAGGCTGAAAAACAGGAGAATCACTGTGAATCCAACCTGTATAGTAAGACCCTGTGGACCCTGTACTAAGTGCAAAAAATAAACTAAATAAAAAAGTTTAGAAAATGTTAAGTGTATTCAGTACAGGGTCTTGCTATGCTGCTTGTTCATACTTGTGGTGATCCACCTGTTTTCAGCCTCCCCATCACTAGGATTACAGGTGTATGCCACCATGCCTGGTGTTGGTGGTTGGGGACTGTGCAGCTAGGGATTGAGCCCCAGTCCCTGCACTTGCCTAAGCAGATGCTTAGTCTGCTGAGCTATCTCACCAGCCCTTGATCTCTGATTTTTGAAAGATGTGTTCAGTATAACTTTAATTTTCCATTGATAGGCTTAATGCGAGATGATACAATATATGAAGATGAAGATGTAAAAGAAGCCATAAGAAGGCTTCCAGAAAACCTTTATAACGACAGGATGTTTCGCATTAAGAGAGCCCTGGACCTGAGCATGAAGCATCAGATTTTGCCTAAAGAACAGTGGACAAAGTATGAGGAGGTAAGGCAGCTTTTAGTACCAGACAGTGCTGGCCATTAAGGATTGAGTTTTAGAAACAAACACATTCATATACTGTGTTAGAATTCTCAGGGTTGTGTGAAGTGTGAGATTAAGGATGTTAGCTCTGTCTTAGAACAAACATGTGGAAACTTAGAAGTGAAATGACTTCCAGAATCGCTGAGCAAATCTCTAGTAGATCAGGGCTGGAGTCTGGTGGGTTCTGCCTCCTAGCCCGTTGCTGTTCTCCCTCTGCATTGTTTCCTGCTCAGATGAAGCCCAGTGGGGCACCCTCATCCCTTGAGCTGCACTGCAGCTGGCAGAAGTCCATGGCCACTCCTTTCTGTGTCTGCTCCAATGACGTACTTTCACCTTCTTTCATAACTTCATAACCTCGAGAAACTTATTACAATACCTGTAGTTTTTTAAGTTTTGAACAGCAACTAGTTCTTGATCTGGTTGAGAATATGTTTTCTTAGGGTGATAATGCAAATATCTGATTTTAATGGCCTTTATTTATTGGCTGGCCAGATAGTTCTCAGGCCAAAGTGCCTACTTAGGCAGAGCCCAGCATCCAGGGTTTGATCATCTGCATGCTATGCCAGCCCCGCAAGGTGCATTAAGACAGCGATTGAGACTGGGCATGGTGTACACCTATAATCCCAGCACTTGGGAGGCTAAAAACAGGAGAATCATGAGTCCAGTCTACATAGTGAGACCCTATAGACCCTGTCCTGAATACATACGTAAAAACAAATCAATCAATAAAAACCGTTGTGGGGGCTGGGGAGTTAGCTCTGTGGCACAGGTGCCTGCCTGGCAAGTGGAAGGTCCTGAGTTCAAGCCCTGGTCCTGCAAAACAAAACAAAACACTGAGTATTTCAGATGTATCAGAATATAGAATGTAATACTATTCTTTTATTTGTTCTTTAGGATAAATTCTACCTCGAGCCATATCTCAAAGAGGTTATTCGGGAAAGAAAAGAAAGAGAAGAATGGGCAAAGAAGTAATGACATAGCTAGAAGTCTGGATGCAGCTATCTTTAAAATATTTTTATGAACTCCTTTAACCCTGAAACACAGTTCAAAAATTATCTGGTTTGCAGATAGTGTACCTTAAATAAATGTCTGTGTATTCACTGTTGTTTTTTAAAATTCTAAATCTTATCTAGGCAACTGTTGAACTCCCTTCATCTGTCACAGTTCTTTCCAAACTTCTAATACATTTTTAGTCTGTTTAACTGTTGCTTAGAGATGACAGAGACTCCACTTTAACCTTTTCCTCACCAGCTTGACAAGCTGGTCTTCATACTGAATCAAAGTCATCACCGATGGGTTGTCTCTATAGCTAGCAGGGTACTCTGGAAGGCCAGATTTGCAGGGAGGAGGTGGTGGCAAGAAATGAATTATCAGTGACTTTCTTGAGGCAAATAGAATGCTTAAACAGCTGGCTCCACTTCAAAAAGCAAATCAGTGAAAGAAGGGAGGATTCACTTCCTGGTTTGTCAGTACTGAGTCAGTCTCTTCAGCTACTGCACCCCAGGATAGATAGGCATGAGTTGTATAGATGCATGTGTGTGTTCTTGTGCTAGGAAACAAGGTAGACATTAGGAAGGTAGACCTTACTACAAAGATAAGCCATTGTTACAAGTATGTTCAAGGTTTTAGGCCCACGGTTCTCAACCTGTGTGTCATGACCCCGGCGGGGGTCGAACAACCAAAACACAGGTTGCCTAAAACCATTTGAAATCATAACTAGCAAAATTATAGTCTTGAAGTAGCCACCAAAATTATTTCTTGGTTTGGGGTCACTGCAACATGAGGAACTGTATTGCAGGGTCACGGCATTAGGTTGAGAACCACTGTTTTAGGTACTAGTCAAAAATTTCAAAAATATAAGCTGATTTTACAACAGAAGCTGGAGATCCCTATCCCCTGAAGTGTGAGATTCTTGCAGCTGGAGGACCTGCCTGATGCGGTGTTCACAGCAAGAGCTGTATGTGCTGGCAGTGTGATTAGGTCTTTCAACTTAGTGACATGATAAGGAACAAGATTTGTGTTTAAAATTCATCAAAGTTGCAGATGAATTTAGTCTTTCCACAGAAAAGATACTTGGAAGATAATTGTATTTGACTTGCAACATGGTTATAGTTATTTTTTTTTTGTTTGTTTTGTTTTTTCCTTTGAAGGGTAAAAATTTTAGAGAAATTTTTTACTGCACATTTTTCAGGGTCATAAAAGAAAGCAAAACTGCCCCATCCTAAAAATAAGGTTAAACTTTTTTTTTTTTTTTTTAATGGCCAGCTCAGCCTGCCCTGGGGGTGGGCCTGGTGCAGCATTTGGTGCAGCATTTGGTGCAGGGGAATAGAACCATGATCCCTGCAGTTGCCTAAGTTTGCCTAAGCAGGTGCTTTAGACCACAGAGCTATCTCACTTTTTTTAAGTCATGACACTTAGAACTTTAGCACCAACATCCAAAATGAACAAAAAAGGAAAAAAAGCACTTATTATAAAACAATTTCAAGTATCTTTGGTTGGGGTTCTCCCCATGTAGTATTAATATTTCTTCAATTATCAAAACAAAAGTCAGGCCGGGCGTGGTGGCTCACGCCTGTAATCCCAGCACTTGGGAGGCTGAGGCAGGAGGATCAGTGCGAGTTCGAGACCAGCCTGGGCTACAAAAGTGAGCTCAAGGCCAGCCTCAACTGCATAGTGAGACCCTGCCTCAAAAAGACAAAAAAAAAAAAAAAAAGTCAGGAAAAACAATAGAAACCCAATGGTAGCTGAAACTGGAAAGGATGCTCTGGTATCCTGTGCAGGCCTTCCCAGGTATGCTGCTGACTAGAAATACTGTTGTGGCTGTTAAGCTTCTCAAAGAAAAGTGGTAAACATTCTAATATTCAAATGTTAGTCTTCCACTTTATTGCTTAGATGTTTCTTTGGTGTTGGTGGGGTTGTGGGTGTATTTTTTGCTTTAGTTTTGAGTGGTTATTAACTCTATGTCACCCTGCTGGTGTGAAGGTGGCGGGGAGCTGGTGTCACTCTGCTCTGCTAGGCGGTGGTGGAAGTGGGCTTCCCAGCTGGTGCTTCACCTTTCTTGGTCTTTTTGCCATCCTTGTGTTGTGAAGATGCGGGCAACACTGATAGTTGTAGGGGTACTGGTAGCAGCATAAAGAGTATCTAAAAGTTTTACTGAAAATAATAGCTTTATTGGACACCCTAAGAGCTCTGATACTGTATTCTGAATTCCCTATCCTGAAAATTACTCTTAAATGCATTGACTTCTTATTTGGTAATAATTTTGCTCATAGAGAAATCAGTTCTTTAACAAAACTGCATGCGTGTGTATGTGTGTGTGATGCTGGGTACTCTAGTTTCCAGGCTAGGGAGTTGTGTTCTCAGCTGAGTTATATTCCCAGCCCTTTTATTTTTAAACAAGTGCTCTCTTGGTTGCCCAGCCTGGCACTGAGCTTACAGCCCTGCCTCGGCCTTTACAGCATTGATTGCACGTGAACACTGCTACGCCCAGCCTGGCCCGGCCCAGCCCAGCCCATTAATATTCTGGCGCTGCTAATAGCAAGACTAGGGCCAGTGTTAAAAGATGAGATCAAACATTTAGTCCAGGTCAAGTTCTGCGGGGACTTCAAGGCTATGCTCCTGCTTGTGGTGGCCTGTGTGGCAGGATGACAGGGCAGGCTGGGTGAGTCCTGAATGCCACACTGTCTCTTTATATGGCTTGCTTCCCTCATCCTCCATAAGACAGAGTAAGTAAAAGTTCTGTTAAAGCCATACTATACCAGATGAGTGGTTTTACTGTTAATAATTATTAACTAATATTTACTGTTAATAGTTGTGCTTTTTACAAAGAATAAAGAAGTAAAAATAGTATTTGGTTCACTGGGAGACAGAAGTTGTTAACCCCTGGTGAAGTGCTTTCCTTGGAAAGAGGGAGGTTTTGTGTTAACAGAACTGTCCTATCTCAGCAGTCAGCATGGGAGCATCTGGAACAGGCACCTGTCATCCTGAGATAGCAGGAAAGAGATTCAGAGCAGAATCGGGATCAGACCACACCAGCCTCAATATGTTCATGTACTGTATAATGAAAGGTTACAATGTGAGCTATCTGTGCCTCCATTTCCTTGGGTCAAATGTGGAGCCAGTGATAAAGCCTACTGTACAGCGTTGGTGTGGTAGTTTAACTCACTACAATGTATGTCAGGCATTTAGAACAGCCACTGTGAGGGTCAGTCCATGTGACTAGAGGAGAGAAGTCATTGGAGAATACTAGTGTCCTCAGGTCCAACAGCTGACCAGTAGCCAGGGTGCACGGTGCTGTCTTTGTCCTCTGTGAGATACTTTCGATCTGTCTGTTTTCCTGGATGTTTGACTTTTTTTTTTTTTTTTTTTTCACTAGAGGGAGTTTACAGGGTATCACTGCACAAATTGGACTTAATGGTTCTCTTCAGCCTCGCAAGAGCTGGGATTACAGGCTTGCACCCAGTCTCAATGGTGGATTGGCAGATCACGGTACACCCTGGGGTGGGAGGGGGCGGGCAGAGAGCTGACACAGCACGCCTGGGCCCCTGCCTGGGCCCCTGCGTATGTCCAAGTAAGCATTTTAATCTGCTGAGCTTTATATATCCCAGGACCTTAGAATGACTGGCATTTGTAAGTGTTGTAACATGAGATAGGAAGAAAAGGCCTAGGATCTGGAACTCCTTTGATTAGGATGGACTTCCTAAGAACTGCTTGCTTTGCCTTTTATTTTATTTATTTATTTTTATTTTTGTATGTTAGTAAGGTCTACAGGTCCTCACTACTAAGATCGGACTCATAGTGATCCGCCTGGGTTCAGCCTCCCAAGAGCTGGGATTATAGGCATGCACCACCACGACCAGTCTCAAATCTCAGTCTCAGTGTGCCCCAGGGGCGGGGCCAGCACGGCACACCCGGGACCGAACCCAGCTGCTGTACAGGGTTTCTTGACGTCAGCCTGTCACATCCTGTAAATTTGTTTCGTATAGTTTAAAATGTTTAGTATCGTTTATCTAAAACTTGAGATTGGCCTAGGCTTTGAAATGTGCTTGAAGGGAGAGGTTTATTTAGAGGTATACCGTGCTCTTATTTTTTCTCTTCAGCCGTGCTTTGCAGTTCCATCCGCAAAGCAGAGCGGATGTTCAGTGTTGCAGCGCACTTCACAGCATCACTCAGCCTACCTGTGCCCAAGGCGTAGGAAGCAAAAGCACTCTGGAGCCATTGTGCCCTTCTGCCAGGGCCCACGCTGTTCCAGATTCCAGATGACATAAAATTTAATAGCATTGTGGAACTCATTTCTGCCAGCCTAACTACTGGTATGATTATTTATGCGTGGTACCAACGTGCTAATTAAATCTTCACTAGCTGCACCTTTGCTCATCTTAAAATTCTAGAACTGTAGATTGTAATAATAACTTAGTGTAGTTGTGTGAAGACTAACTTGGAATACATCAGCTATGAGTTAATTCTGGCATGCTATAAAGATCCAAAACTAGAATAACATCTGGACCAAAGCCCAGAGTTCCTACAACCATAATAGGTGCCCCAAATTCACAAACAGGATGATTTTTTTTTTAAATAGACATCTTGTGTGTGGCTTTGAAAGTACTTGGTATTAAAAAGTTAGGTGAACATAAAAACTACCACAACCAACTCTTTATAGCCTGGTAGATAAAAAGAGTAGAGGCGTCATCACTCGATGGGCAGCCCACAGTTTAGGAACTGTAGCATCAGAGATGAATACAGTCGCGGGGCCCATGGGGCAGTGCTTTAGAAAACAGGTAGTCCCTTTATTAGAACAGGACAGAAGTCCTGCCGACAGGTGGCGACACACTGCAACTTTTCCCTTTGAAGTTGTGCTGAACCCAGGGGAGATTTATCCATTCTGTGCCCCAACTCCCTCCCCTTCACTTTGCAGGATGACAACACCTTAGAGGTTTATGGTTACCAGGAGAATTTACTACTAAACTATATACTGATGTAATGAAATCTAATATATGCTGGGCAATGAATTATGAGATGTTATTTAGTTCGGGGATTTTATTACTTCAATCAATTCTGGCCATATTTCCTTTTATATGATTGCTCACTCTTTAAAAATACCAGATGACTGTATAAGGAACACCTAATAAAATCTATATATGTTAAAATATATGTTTTAATTTATTCAGCATAATTTGTTTAAATTCTGGCTATATGTGTGTTTGTATTAAAAACTGTAACATGTTAGAATCTAAGACCTCAGATCAGATGGTACCTCTAAGCTATATTTTGTTAAGAGATTTTGTTGCATGTATTAACAATTCAATAGGCAGAGGAATGGAATCCTTACAATGTAGTTAATTTTTAGCAGAGATGCCAAGAATCTTGTTAATATTTGAGTGGTTTATGACAAACCATTTAAATAGTTATGCTGGACTCAAACTATCTCCTACAGTAGAAGGATTGTATTATTTGTTTAACTTTGTATTTTAATACATTTACCTAATTTGCATAAATGCTAGAAATGTAATTTTAAAATAACCTCTTGTGAAATTTCTGGTAATACTATTCAACTGAATCATTGTTCTGTTAATATTCTAACTATTTTTAAGAAAAAATTATACATATCACTGAGACTTGAATTTAGAAGCCAAACCAAGAGAGATAATTATTTGTTTTAGGAGAGTCAGCTTACAGTTTCTTTCTTAGGTGTACTTTTAAAATATGATTTGCCATTAAACTGAAAACTTGGATCTAAGGCCAGCGGTTTGGCAAGGTCATTGCCCTTCATAGAGGGTTCTTCAGCTATCAAATGAAAGCCTTTGACTACAACATCTTTAAGACTCATTTCGGTACACCATGCTGGGCCTGTGATTTAATTTATGTAGTTTGTTATGAGTTTGAACTCAGACTGATGAGATAGGAGCTTTGTGCTAGGCAGTGATTTTTTTTTAATTGCATTGGTTGATTTTATATATATTATCATTCGTTGTAAAGTGTTTGTATCTGCATATATCTTGCTGCTGCTTTTTTTTTTTCTCATTCCCCTTTCTTGCCCCTCTCCTTATTTTCAAGAGCTTTGCCTCCATCTTTTTCTCATCCCTTCCTCCTTTTTCCCTGCCTCCCTCCCTTGTTCACCTTCTCATTTGAACGTTTTCTTCCCATTTCCCAGGATCTATTATATACATTTTGGTCCTTATCTATGCTTTTGATCTCACACCAATACTGTAATGATTTCATTACATCAGAGAACCTTTACAGTATATAAACATATGTCTGATTTATTTCACTTATGGGTATGGTCTCAAGGTACATCTATTTACCTAGAAATGTCTCAAATTCATATTTCTTTATGGCTGAATATTACTCCATTGTCTAAAAACCCTGCATCTTTATCCATTCACCAATTGATGGGCATTTGGGCTATTTCCAAAATTTATTACAAACTGTGCTGCTATGAACATGGATGTACATACACAACTGTAGTATGATCCTATGATTCTTTTGGGAAGATATCAGAAGGAATAACTGGGTTGAATGGAATCTCTAGTTTTAGTTTTTTGAGAAATCCTTACACTGATTTCCACAGTGATTCCACCAGTCTACACTTACACCAACAGTGGAGAAGTGTTCCTTTATCCCCATAGCCCTGCCAGCATTCGTTATTGGTTGATTATTAGATAACAGCGATTCTTTCTGGAATGAGAATCTCATTGTTTTAATTTGTAACTCTTGAATGACCAGTGTTGAATGTTGTTTCATATATTTATTTGGCATTTCTACTTCTTCATCTGAGACATGTCTGTTTTAGGTGCCATTTTTGAATTGGGTCTTTAAGTTTGAGGGATCTTATTTCTTTTTTCTTTTCTCTTTTTTGGGGGACTGGGGTTCAAACTCACGATCTTGTACTTGTCAGGCAGACACTTGTGTCACAGAGCTATCTCCCCAGCCCCTTTTTTGAGCTCTTTATATCTCCTAGATATTAGTTCAAGCTTTTTTCATATTGTTTCTTCTCATTTTTCTGCCGCCTTCTGGTACAGCTGTTATCACGCTTAATATGTGAAAGAAGATCTTGGGACTTACAAGTTCATTTTACCTTATTTTAATACATAGTTTTCTGGGGCTGTGGGGGAGGTTGCATATTTTTATGCTCCAGGCATGTGGAAGCTAGATAGCGAATAGGACTCCTCCTACACAACTCACATTTGGGCTGGGTGACTCTTCGTGGTGGCACAGCCTAGGATACATAGCATCATTGGGTTCTATGAACTAGATACTGTTACCTCCTACTGCCCACAGTAGTAAAACCAAAAATGTTTCTAGATATTGTCAAATATTCCTGAGGGAGCAGAATTGCCCCAGTTGTAATCCACCATTGCAAGAAACACAAAGAGAAAGCAAGAAGGTGAAGGATGATGCATATTTAAATCTATGCATATGTAAATCAGTATATAAATTATCTGTATAAGTAGGCACTGGATTCTGTGGAAAAAGGAGAAAGGAAATGTGCTCTTTCTTGGTAGGGATCAGGAAAAACCTTCGCATAATTTAGCTGGTTCCAGAAGCGAGAGCAAAGGACCCAGGCTGAGAAGTTGGTGAAGGGCTTTCAGAACAGGGGAAAATGAGTAGGAATAGCTTGGAGGTAATGCAGCCCAGATCTTATACTAATGAAAGATAACTATCAGCTGGGGATGTGAGAGATGAAATGTTAATGATAAGTGACATATCCAGCTGCTTGGACTTCATCCTGGGAACCACAAAGTGTTTGGCTTGATGTTGGCAAGTGAAGACGTTGAGTCTAGGAGAATGAATATTTAAAATTGCTCAATACTTGATAACCAATTTACTTTTTCAAAGCTCATAAAAATTTGTAGCAGTCCAGTGAGGGTTCTTTTCATGACCTCTGCCTACACTGAGTGATTTTGTTGGAAATAATTTTTGTGGAATGCTTGGAGACCATTTCTTGTTTAAATTTGCCTTTGTTGGACTGAATAGACCTTTCTTCATATGCTGCTATCAAGTCATTCTCCCTCTTTCATCAATCTTGTTCGTATCTTTATGTGTCTATTTTTATTTTCACAGCTTTTTCCTTGTTTGGTCTCCCTCTTTGCTCTCCTTTTCTCAAATTTGGGCCAGCTCTTATCTATTTATCTACGATTTTTATATATTTAGACAGTATTCTTTTTACTTAAACTTGTTGAGATAATATTAGTCTGTTATTTGAATTTTATTTTGCTTCTATTTTAATGACTTTTCAACTTTGTTCATGGTGGTTTTATCAAATGGAAGTTTCTCATTTTTAGGTAGTATGAGCTATCAATCTTCTTTTCTGTGGTTTTGCCTTAAGGGCTTCCTCTGAGAAATCCTTCCTCTGCTCCAAGGTCCTGTAACTATCCAATGAGGTTTTCATCCAGTACTTTTAGCTATAAGAAACAAAACCATAAATTAATCCCCAGAGGTTTTAGGCATATGGTGTGAACACAGTGTGTTTTGAGAGACACTAGGAGATGCCATGGATAAGGCTTGATGATGAAGTGGACGTGCAGGGCATTGGGGTGGCATGGAAAGGGTCTACTCAAGGTGCTGTTAGGGAGCCCACAGCAGGTACTCAGTGCCTTGTGTGAGCTGCTCTGCAGGATGGCTCACCCCACTGGATATTGTGACCTATGTGCCCTTCTCTGTCCTGCCTGCACCCGGGAGGCTGGCCTGTGTGGACTGGACTGGGTTAATAGCCAAGCTTTTCCTCTGGCTTCTGCTTGGGGTTGGCCAAAAGTAGAGTCACCTGCAGGAGAGAGCAGATGGGAGAGGCCAGGTGCTTATTTGCCCACTCTCCCTCTGCTTGGTCATGCCTGGTGCTGGCCACATGCCTCACCCCAGGACTTACCAAACAGCTCCTCTCAGGACCTTGACAGCTTTCTCCCCCTCAAATTGCCCCCCCCCTTTGCTATTCTTATCAAAGCTGGCTCTTCTTTCTCTTTGGCTGTCCTTTTCCTTCCCTGACCTGATTGGATGCTCTATCTTTTCCTGCCAAGACCCTGACTTACAGGCAGAGCTAGGTTTCCTGCACACGTAGCTGAGTTGTCCGCTGTAGCACCAAGTGGTACTGTTTAGAACTTACTGGGAATCTGTCACTTGAAAACCTTGAAATTTGCTACTTTAATGTTCCAGAGACAATATCTAAGAGATGACACGATTCTGTAAAAGGGAGGGTCCTTCCAAAACCCATCTCCTACCACTGCCATCTCTGCCTCTACCCATGGCAAATCTGCTTCCAATCACCAACATTCTTTTATACAGTTTAATGCAGGTAAATGCCAGCACTAAAAAGATGCCATGTGACAGAAGGCAGAAGGTTCACCTATCCTGACATACTATTGTGTGGTCTTTTCTAGACCATGTTTTTCCTCTTGTTTAACCCTTTGTGTTTGAACAAGCTGCTAAATCTTCCCCGTATTCTTTGTTCCTTCTATTCCCAGTCCCTTGGGGCACAACTCCATTCCACAGGAGATTGCTTTTGACTCTCACATTCTGATGGTCCAAGTTATAGCATTACTTTAAACTCTGAGAGTTGTGGCACACACCTGTAACCCCAGCTCTTGGGAGGCCGAAAACAGGAGGATCACTGTGAGTCCAATCTATGTAGTAAGACCCTGTAGAACCTATACTAAGTGCTTTTTTAAAAATGATAAACTCTAAATTCTGTCTAGGTGGAAAAGCTTTCTTTGACCTCCGCACATCTGCTGTTACTAACTTCTTTGAGTTTCAGAATCACTTCTACCTTCACTCAACCATTTGTTACTTAACAAGAATGAACATTAATTACTTAGAGTTTACTATGGGACATTCCTTGTCTCATTAATATCTGAAAACAGTGGACTAAAGTGCCTGCTTAGGCAGAGCTCAGTGGCCAGGGTGCTATCCCAGGTGGGCTGTGCTGGCCCTGCCCTTGGTGCACTGGGATAACGACTGAGACTGGATGTGGTGGCACACACCTATAATCCCAGCCCTTGGGAGGCGAAAACAGGATCACTAGGAGTCTGATCTATGTAGTGAGACCTTGTAGACCCTGTACCAAATATATTTTTTAAAAAGTCCTTATCCTCTAAGATAAGGACTATTTCATAGGCCTCAGAGATGTTGGGTAACTAGTAAAAGGCCATGGTTACCAAGGGAGCAAACTTAAACTTAACTTCTATCTTGATATTGCTATCCTATCTTCTCTTTAGGAAAAGCAACATGACCTTTTGATATACATATATATCCTGACATCATTGCTATGATCAAGCCAATTAAAACACCCATCAGCACACACTGTTACTTTTTTGAACATATGGTAAGAGCCTCCTAGATTCTCTTTGCTTAGCAGATTTTCAGTATATGATGATACAATATTAAGCACAGTCCTCAGGCTGTTCACCAGATCTCTAGACTTAACTCACTATCCATAACTGCAACTTACTACCCTTTGACACACTTTTATTCCTTCCCTCTCTACTTGTGGTAATCATCATTCTTTTCTGTTTCTGTGTATTTAACTTGTTAATGAAGATTGTGTAATCACTGGCTTGTTTTTCTTAGCCTAATACCTTCCAGTTTTGTTCATGTAGTCTCAAATGGCAGGACATATTTTGTTCGTTTTATTTTATTGGTGCATTTTAGATATGCATTGTGATAACTTTCTCTTTTTTTGCATGTCATACTATATTATTTGAGTACAGATGATGATTTCCTTGTGTCACCTAGACAGCATTTCATCCACTGCTCTTTGGCTGCCAGCCTCTTGTCTCTTTTTGGCAATGATGAGATGGATCCCCTTTCCCCGGGAAAGAGAAATCCATGGTTTGCTGCCTTTGCCAATAATAGGAATGTTGGAGAAGTGGGTGGCGAAGCTGCTGCCAATGGCATCTTTTACACATCAAAAGAGCCATGATGCTCCCTGTTGGTGACCACACAATCTCTTCCCAAGTTGGGGCATCCAGCCACCATACACAGGTGACCAGTGTTGCGCTTGGTATAATCAGTAATCTTGCCAGCATCCTGATCAATCTGGATGGTGTCTTTCCACCTTGATGAAGGGGATCAAGGTAGTGAATGGTGCATCATGGTCACCAGATGGGGGATTCCTTTTGTGCCCACAAAAGTCTGTCTCAGGTATAATGTGGTAAGCAGCGAAGTGACCCTTGGTGCTACAGCTGTCTATGCTTTGTCAGTGCTGATAGCATCCATAAAACCAGCAAGGTAGGTTTAGACCTTCATGCATGAAAATCTTTCATTGTGTGCCACTAGCATTTAATGTCTTTATGTATATAAATCTGTCTCCAGTTTTTATGCGCCTTTTGCTTATACTGTCTTTTTAAACTCTAGCCCATCAGTGAAATTTTGAGTTTAGAACATAACATCAGTGCATTGCTTTCTTCAAGTAGTGACTACTTGGGTGTAGGCCTTGCACACTGGAGAAGTGCTACTGTGTGAAGCCACCCTGGTTCTTGAGCTGAGCTGTCCAGAGAATCATCAGGGAGTTCACACATATACAAGCAATCACGACCAAAACAACCCAATGCCAGTGCCTGGGGGCCACTCCAGAGGTTCTGAATGAATAGGCTTGGGATATAGCATGGGATGCAGATGGCTTTCAAGTGTAGGTAAGAGTGAGAAACCCTGAGTGGGAGAAAGAACAAGTGCTAAGAACCTGTGCTAGGAATGAGCCGGAGTGGCTGAGAGGAGCTCACAAAGACAGGCATTGTGCTGGGCCCGGCTGAAGGAGGCGAGATGCAGGCCTTGGGGTTAGAGAGGCACAGCCAGCCTGGGGAGGGCACTGTAGACCAGGGGAAAGAGCTGGGATCCCACTTGGATGCAGCTAGAAGGCCCGGAGAATTTTGAGCAGTGAAAATTGATTAGAAAGCAAATAATACATGCAAAGCTATTTCATACTTTTTAAGGAATAGCTTCAACCCCCTGGGTTAGGGATGTCTCGTAATTTATTCTGCCACTTTCCTGTTGATTGACATTTGGGTCACTTCCAATCCAATGCTATTACACATTGAGCTGCAGTGGACCTCCTTGTGCATTTGTGCTTTGGAATTTTTGAAGCGTAGAGTCCAAAGGCTTAAAAATTTAGGCCTGGAACAGGGTTGGTGAGGCAAAATGCATTTAAGGTTCCCTGTCACACACAGGAGAGAGCTTTCGTAAGCTCAAGTATCTCAAATTTTTGTTTCACATCAGCCTAGATAAAGCCAGGTTTAGCAGACCATCAAGATTTTATAACCAGCCACTGCAGTGTCCTGCGATAGCACACAGGGTGGGAACAGGGCCACACCCAGAGTCGCTGCGATGAACAATTCATTTCCCTTTAGGTTTTGATTTAAAGCAATCGCTTTGCTTTCAGTTCCATCCAAGTGGCTTAGCTAACATGTTTTATGTTTGGTCAGCTTTTAAAAATCCTATCTTAAGCCAAAACAGAAATTTCTTTGTAGATAAGTATACTTTAGAAAAACTTTCATTGTCTAAAAGAAGGAAACTAATGTGAATGTTTGTCTCTCCAAAATGTTTCCCCATAGTTTCCAGTTTTTGCATGTCTGTACACAAATAATTATTAATTTGCTCATACAATTAGTATTTAGCCCTACGTAGTGCTAGGTGCTGGTGTCCAAGTGCGACTCACCATCAGTCCTGTGCTTACTGAGTGCATGATGGGAAGGAAGGAATAACTCAGTCAGAAAAATCACCATCCAGGGTGAGAGGGCTTCCTTGTGGGGGAGCAGTGAATGATGTGATAACACAGAACATGGTCACCCAACCAACAATGAGCTACAGGTAGGTGACCTGTGGTGGGTAGTATGCAGCTGAGGCAGATTGTGGCTTAATAAAGTAGAAAATTACGTTGGAAGAACAACATGGAATCAACATGTAGCTACTTATGGTTGCTTGTTTTGCTTTTTCATTGCTCAGACATAATACCCAAGGCCCAGTACTTAGAGGAGATGTTTATTTAGCTCCTATTTTAGTGCACTGTTGGCAAGCTCCAAGATAGGGTGGCAGAATAGAGGGACTTGGCATAGGGAGGGAGAGAGAAAAGAGAGAGGTAGGCTATTCCAGGACATGTCACCAGTGACCCCCCCCCCCCCGTGACCAGGCTCCTCAGTGGTCTGCTGAGTACCACACCTCTGTGATCCAGTCACCTCCCCAAACTCCACCTATAACCAAATGAGGCTTTGGGAGCATGTGGAGATAGAAACCATGACACTGTTATAACAAGCTAACACCACTTACTGGTTTCAGACAATACAGATTTGTTATGGTACGTATGTGTCTTGTGGAGTTAAAGTCAAGCTATCCTCAGGACTTGTTCCTTCTGGAGGCTCTGGGCAGTGGCAGCAGGACAGGGGGTGGGGTCTATTCCTTGGCTATCACCATCTAGAGGACACCTGTATTTCTGGGGCGGGGACTTATTCCAACCTGCAATGCCACGGACACTGTCTTTTCCTGTCTTTGACTCAGTCTTCCCCTTATAAGGACCCTTGTCCCAGAGGAAAAGAAAGCAGTTGAGAAAGAAGTGCATGGCCTCAAGGGCACACGGCTCATGTCCTGCCCCGGGACCAGGCTGCCTCACAGACTTGACCATTGTAGCTATGGGGCCTCTGCTGCCTAGAGTAATTTCTCAGCCATTCCTGGGCTTGTGTTGTTCCTGCAGGACAAAAATCTTGAGTTGGAGCATCCAGTTGACAAGGTAGGCTCGGTGCTGCTGCTCGGGGAAGATGGGTGGCTCCCTGGGCTCTGGTACCATGTCAAGGGTTTTATCCCACACCAGTGGTTACATTAGGGAGGAGCATTTCTCACATGCCCACCAGGGCTGTGACACAAATCCATCTAACATGCACATGACAGAAAGACGAGTATCACCAGGGAAGGCCTAGCAAGGAAGATGCCTGGCCTGAGGCCTGGAGGATTTTTGAGTCACTCAGACAAATTTTTTGTCATTCTTCTTCAGGTAATTTATTGAAGCACAGTTGCCCTTTATTAAGCTGTCATTAAAAGATTTTACTAATATAAGAGCTTTGAGGATAAAGCTACACAACACAATTTTAGAAACATACAAAGAACTATAGCTACTCACAGTTTAGTACACTCCTGGTGGCTATACAGATTGACAAGATGTTTCATAAAGGCAATTTGAAACAGATGCCACTAGTCTCCACAAGGACACACCATTTGACCCTGTAATTCTGTGTTTTAGAAGGGAAGAAAAATGTACACACATAAAATTGCAGCAGTTTACATACAAGAATGTTTGTTATATCATTAGTAGCTACAAACATGAATGATACTACTGTACAGTAATGGGGGGTGGCTGATGGAATATTATTCACCATTCAAAGTGATGTTCTCAAAAGATATTGAAAAGAAATTGTTTCAAAGCCAAGCATATAATGCTAATATAGAAAGCACATGTGAGTTTAGGAAGGCAAGAGATTGAACAGTAATTTTCCATAAATTTTTAGAGTTCTAGGCCATCAGTCTTTTGGTTTACCCAAGGGATTACATTTAGATTTCTTGGACTCAAAAGATATCTTTGGTTACTGGAATAAGAGATGATTTTAACCTTTCTATATGAGCCATTTCTTATTTTCCAAGTTTTCAATGCATCATATTTATCATCAAAATATAGTTTAAAGGCTAATGGCATTGGAAAAGTAAATTGTGGTATAAGGAAAAAAATCAGGAAGGAAAAATCATTATAAGTGCTCTTCTTTTCTCACCGAGGGTGGGCATTAGAACCACGTAGGGTGGCTTGTCTACAGTACACATCCTGGGCCCCACCCTAGAGATTCTGATTCCATTATGCAGGTAAACAAAACACTACAGAAGCACTGGGATGCTCCTGGTCAAAGATCACCAGCAAAGCATATTTCCAAGCATGTCAGCTTCCCATATTTAAAGTAAACTCCAAGGTCTGGGGTGTAGCCAGTGGTAGAGTGCTTACCCAGCATGCTTGAGGGACCTGGTTCTATTCACAGCCCCAGACAGCCACACAGATGAGCTCTAAGCCTCTCTCAGCGCCCAGGTCTGTGCTTATTTTTTGATTATTCTCTAGTTCTCTTCATTTCTTCATTTCCTTTTAATTTTTGAACAGTGCACTGCTTGCTGGGAAGCACTAGTCTCTGTATCTTGGGACTACAGGAGTGTGCCACCACACATGGCGATGAAACACTTCTAAATAAATTTGTCAGCATTGAAAGCCATTGCTACTTTGCCACACTTAAATAATAAATATTCAACTATCAAAAAATGACTTTTTCTGTCCCTCTTTAGAAGATCTAGGAGTAGTTTGCTAACAATTGAAAGAATAAGTCCTAAATTGCTCTCCGAAGCAAGACAAATCATGATGCCCTGAAGTGGAAAATCACTATACTCAGTTACTTAATACTGGGTGATCAGAGCTTGATATGAAAGCAGCATATCAGATGCCTTTTGTACACTGACTGAGAATGCAATGAATAAGCTAGACCAGTTGCTGGAGTTTGTCATTGGGATTAGACACTGTCTTTGCTTTCTTCAAATGCCAGGTGATAATTACAGGGTGGCCACTGTAAGGGACAGTTATCTGGAGGGTGAAGACTGTTCACCCCTGTCGCCTTTCTTGCCATTTTACATTGAAATTTTGATGTAGAATGTTCTTAACTACTTTCAATTATTGAGTCCTGAAGGCTGCTTAACTGACTGACTCACACTTTAATTCTTTCACTGTTGGGACTTTTATCTGAAGATCAGGCGAAAAGGGAGAAAATGGATTTGCCAATGAACAACTGTTTCAAATTATGACTTGATTGACTTAAAAAGCAAAATATCAACATTAGGCCTTAAGACTTCAACTTGGAATTCAGTCTTGGGGCTTGATGAAATTTATAATCTCAGTCCCATGGCTCAATTATTCAAGGAGAGAAAGTTTTATGGATGTAAGATAGGCACTTGGTTGAAACAGTTGTCTCCACATACAGAGATTCTTTTATTTGACCAACGTATTTTCTATCTTCTAAAGCTTGCACCTGGCACATGAGTTAAACATAGAAATATAATATTTTTAAATGTTTCTCTTTGATCATTTAGAAAATCTCCAAATTAAGGTTAACCTAGAAAGTTTATCTCCCCAGTGGCTGCCATGGTCTCCCTGCTGGAGATCGAAAGAGCTAGCATCACTTCATCCGAACCTAGAGATGCCACTTAAAGTTTGGACACATTGGACCTCAAAGGAAGAGGCTGCAGCCACACCTTAGTTACATGGAGGGGTGGAGTGGTCGGAAGTCCACCATTCTGGCTCAGTACTTCACCTCAGGAAGTAGACACCAGAGATATGGTCATGGGCAAAACAGATAAGCTCTGTCCCTGTGACAGCAATATTCACTTAGCCACTTGGGATCGACTTAGGTGGTTACTTCAGCTTTCTGTTTGTCTGAGAGTCAGGTAAAGGTGAAAAGGCACGCTCTCTAGGCTCAGCTCAGGCCCTCGAAGTCTTAGTCTATCTCTGCCTCTCTCTGTGTACTTCTATCTCTCTCTTGGTTTTTCTTTTAATTTTATTTGATCTGAGAAGGGATTAAACTAAGTTGTTCCAGTTGATCTCAAGCTTGAATCTTGTTGCCTCAGCCTTCCTAGTGGGATTAGTGGCCCACACCACCATGTGCAATATTTTGAAGGAAGACAAATACTTACGGAATTTATTCAGCTTGGAACTCAGTCTTAGAGCTTGATAAAATTTATAATTTTAATGTTTGTGTTGTATTCTTGTCAACTTCATCTTTTCATGTGAGACAAGGTCTTGCTATATAGTTCACCTGGCCTTGTACACTTTGTGTAGCTCAGTTTCAAACTCATAGTGATTCTCCAGCCTCAGCCCTGCCAAGGGGTGGGATTACAGATGTGCACCATCTTGCCTGGCTCTTATATGTTGAAAATCTAATCCTGGGGCCAAAGAAACAGCTCAGAGGTCCAAGTGTATGTCTGGCAAACACAAAGACCTGGATTTGATCCTGGGTGCCACATGCTGTGCCACCCACCTGAAACTGGGCATGGTGGCACACACCTGTAATCCCAGCACTTCTGAGACAGGAGGTTTACTATGAGTCTGAGCTTCATAGTAAGACCCTGTAGCAAATTAATAAATAAATGATTAAAAAGAAAGATAAATTCTAATTCTGAATGTAATGCCATTAATTATCGAATTCATAGTGATCTGCCTGTTTACAGCCTCCCAAGAGCTGGGATTACAGGTGCGTGCCACCATGCCCAGTTTCAATTGCCATCTCAATGTGCCCGGGGGCGGAGCTAGCACGGATGTAATGCCATTTAGAAAAGGGCCTTTAGTTTAGTGCCTTACAACACAGAAGAGACTCAGAAGATCCTGCTTCCTCTCTCTCTGTTATGTGAAGATACCGGAAGACAGCTGTCTACACACCCGGAAATGGGCCCTCAGCGGACACTGCCCTCTTGCACCTCGATCCTGGAATTAGCTGCTCCCACAACAGAGAGGGATATGTGCCGGCTGCTGGAACACTCAGGTGTGGGCTTGCGTCATAACAGCCAGAACGATGAGTACAGCACCTGCCAGATCTGTGTCAGGACCATCGGGCTGTTTCCTAGTGCACATGGCCACTTGCTTACCTTTGGCTTCTGAAGTCTTACTACCTGGATGCAAGTCGCAGCTCTGCGATTGACCAGCTATGTGACCTTAGACCAGTTACTAAGCCTCTCTGGATCTTGCCTTACCTATACAACTGGAACAATCGTTCTGTTGTTCGTGTCTGAAGACTGCTGGGATGAAGCAGGCAGAGACACAGAGCAGCCCCTGGCTCGAAGCAAGCGTTTAACACCTGTCGCCTATTATGATCTCACACGTTGTTTTTCTATTTTTACTTTTATTAGTACCTGTTTGCAGTGCATAATGATCACATTCGTCTTTGGCACATGTACATAATCTTCCAGCTTTTTATGTCTCCTCCCATTCAGCCCCCTCATATCTCTTGGTCCCTTTCTCATTTGCAAACGATTGCAACCGACTGTGACATGGAACACTCCGCATGCACTTGGACCTTCCCCAGCAGTGCAAAGGGCTCCTCCACAGTATGATTCCTCAGCTTTTGCATGAAGGGGGGGTGGGGGCAATGGTAGAGGAAAGGAGCTATCTGGGGGCAGAAGCTGGCTCTGTGGTGACTGGCTTGCTGCACAGAGTGGGGACACATGTCCATAAGGCATGAAAGGCACAGGGGCTCAGCTCCCCAGAAGTCCCCATGGGCTGGCCCCAGGACTCGCCTACTTCCCCTTCTCTTCTTGTGCTTTGGGGTGTGGCCACCTATGAGTCCTGAGGGTGGGGACAAGGGACAGAGTCAAGGGTCTGTTTTGTTGTTTTTCAACCTCTACAGAGCACTCTCTGCCTGTGTGGAGAGTATGCGTCCGGTCTGCACTAGCAGCCAGGCTGCCTCTCCTCCCCCACCTGCCCATGCACACTCTACAGTCAACAAAGCTTGCTTGTGTGTTGGATCTTTATGGGGGAAACGTCTTAGATTTGCGCATCGGTAAAGAAAAGCTTATCTGGCCCATATCTTGGCCTCCTGTTGTCAACAGCAGATCAGTGGCTTCCAAAGTTTCCTGACCACAGAAAACTGAGCGTCCCAGCTGTAGCTTTCAGAGTAAGGTGAGACTGACCTCAGAGTTTTGTATTTATCATTCCATTTCGCCAAACAAACCAGCTTAACGAAAAGCATGGAATTGAGACCGTCTTCACAGGGCCAAAACCTGAACAGTAACAAGAACAGAAACTTGGCACTTGGGTCCCCATTTGTGTCTGAAGTCCTTCTCTTGTCCTCTCCCACCCTTGTCCCTGGGGTGTTTAAACGTCTGAAAAAGATTTCATTCAAAGGGGACTGATGGGCTCCCCTGCAAGTGGGGTGGCAGCTGCGTCATTGAGCGTCAGCCACACTGCTGAAGGCAGGACAGTGGTACTGCTGGCACCGTTTGTGTCAGGAGATCAGCTTTCTCTTTTGGCTGGAAGTGCTTTGTTATTAGAGATTGTTTAAAACTGGAATCCTTAGAGTCCCTTTCTGAATAGCACCATCAGCATCTTTCTAAGCAGCAAAGACATTTCTTTCCTTACCTCTGACCTGGCCTTAAAAAACCAGACCATGTCCGTAGACTGGCTTTGGTCTTCTACACAATGAAGGTTTCGGACTCTCTAAAGTCTTACAAGTGTCGTCCCTTAAGATGAGAACTTTAAGAGGTAGGTTTAAAGCTGTAAAGCAACTGTTAATAAAGCAAATAGCACATCTCTATGTCCTGAGCCATCCATGGTGAAGAGGCTCTTATAAATAATGGCTAAATAAAATGTAGCTTAGTAAGGAAGGAGGATGAGGGATTATCATAACACTTAGCTTACATTGTTGCCTCTATTATAGCAAAAGTCACTGAACCCGGTGAAGGGCAGAAAGGTAAAAATGAATGGGGGATGGTGAAGACACAGAGAAGAAACAGGGATCACTTTGGAGTGGCAAATCTTTGCAGGTGGCAGATGGGGGATGACTTTTTTTTTTTTAAATATTATGACTGGCTTATCGTGTCCTGGGGGTAGGGCTGGCACAGCATGTGGTGCTGGGGATCAAACCACAGTCCCTGCAGTTGTCCTAAGCTTTCCTATGCAGGTGCTTTAGACCACTGATGCATCTCTCTGGTCTGGGGGAGATGATTTATTTAATTGAAAAAGACAGAATAAATCTGGAGATAGAAGACTGTTTTCCTATTGGCTGTAGAGAATGTATGTGTCTGCCTGACATCCTCAGCCCATCATAAACTCCAGAAAGATAGCAAGATTTCTCTTCTGTGGCATCTAGAACACTGAGTACTCAACGAAAGTCTCACAGGTGGTTGAACCGATAGAATGGCTCCACACGGAACTGCCCACCACACAGGTGGAAAAGTGAATCTATGTTCCAGAGACACTAGGGTCCTGCCTGTGGGTACGTAGGCAGGACAATGACTGTAGAAGAAGTGGCAGCAGAGGCTCTCAAGGGAGAGTGTTGCATGGTGTCTTAGTTTTTACTCATTGCTGGGACAAATACCTGATACCCAAGATGAAGGAAGGAAAGATTTGTTTAGCTTCCAGTTACTGGAGGTTTCAGTCCATACTCGGCTGGCTCCAAGGCAGAGAGGCACATGGCAGAGAGCAGAAGCTCTTGGCAGCGGAACAGCAACAATCGTGACAGAGACAACCGACCAGCCAGGGGAGCAGAGAACAACAGCACTCGTCTGTCTCTCTGTTTCTCTTTTTCTTACATCAGGCTCTCTGCCTTAGCCTATCCACCTCAGGCCGCACCTATAGTTCCCAGCAGTACTCAGACCCCTAATCTCATCAGTACTAAAATACATAATCCGAGTGACTCATGGGTCAAGTCTCAATCTATAGAAGTCCCCGTCCCATGATTGCATGAGGCTTGGGGGGGGGGGCAACTAGACATAAACCATAACAAGAGGGAAGAGAGAAAGTGCTAGAAACAGATGTGGCAGATTGCTTATGTTTTTTAGTGCCAGTCTCCGGAGATACCCGAGTTTTCCATCTCACAGGGGCCCCTTCTAGTGTGCAACAGACATACTATGATTTGAACAGGAGGTTGAGGATTAGACGTAAATGAGAATAAGTTATCCCTCCTATAAAATATCTCAATGAGATGGTACAGTACAATTTTAAAAAATGTCTCCAGTTATTTGGGCCATGTATCATAGAGGTTAAACTTCATTGTGTTGTCAACTTGATTGGCCTGGTAGTGACAGAAGAGATTAGGGAAGCCCCCCCCCGCCCCCGTGTGTGTGTCTGGGTCAGTTATGGACCGTGATCTTGGGGACTGTGTCTGGTCCCTAAGTGCTTCTGGTGTGGCCCTGCTTCCCATCCACCATGAGCTAAGTATCTTTGCCCACCACACCTTTCTGTGCTGTTGTTTTTACCTTGAGGCAGGGGAGATGGACTGAAACCCCTGGGGCCAGAAGCTAAATTAAAGCTCTTCTCCTTTAGGTTGTGGGCATTGGGAATTGTGTGGCAGCAATGGAAAAAAAAAAAAAAAAAAAAAAAAGGGACTGGTACACAGATTTCTCAGCACGTTCAGAAAACACATGCAGCTGAACTTTTCTTGTAAGTTCGGGGCTGTGCTAAGCTCTCCAGCAATACTTTGAAATATTTTCTCGTGACTGATATCATAACGTCCTGGTGATCATGTCAGCTTCTCTTCATCATAAGACAATGAATTTTCTGAAGTTGGAGCACATCAGACTAAAGAAGGACCTCAGTGTAGGGGGCCATGTGATCTAAAATCAAGGTCCTATGTTATGAGCTACCTTGACATCAAATGGCCTACCTGCAAGTTTCCTCCCCCTCTACTCTGCCTCAGTCTAGCAGAGGAAACAGATGCAGAAGTCCTGTGTCAGGAATGAGCTTGGTTTATGTGACAATAGAGGGGCCAATGAATATGCAGAGGAGAGAATAAGAATAAAAAGAGCAGGATATTAGGCTAGGTAAATGAAAGAGACAGGTGATACGGGACACTACATGGGGCTCAGTAGCGGCAGAATACAGGTGTGTGTCCTAACCCTTGAAACCTAACCCTTGCAGTCCTTGAGTATTCCCTTACATGGTAAAATATAAGTCAAGATCCCTGACAAGAGAATCTTACCCTAGATTAGGTAGATGGGTTGTAAATGCCTGTAGCCTGCCGAGACAGACACATGAGGAGCAGCTGATGGGAAGATGCCGCAGGAGACCTGGCCTTGAGCTGAGGTATGGCCAACAGACACGGAAGCTAGAGAAGGCCAGGAGCCCCCTGCCTCCCACAACTCCTTAAGCTTCCAGCATGGGTTCTGGCCCCGGGGAGCCCTTGATTCCAGACTTCTCAGCTCCACAGATATGAGAAAATCGCTTTGGGTTGTTTTAAGCCACTAAACATACAACTGGGAAGTCCTAGGAAAGTTCTACAGTCCTTAGAGGTTATAATAAGGGATTTGTCTCTTCTTTTAGGTGACATGAGAGGATTTTGAGTCATTGAACAATTTGATCTTACTTTTTAAAGTTTTCTCTGAAAACTATGCTGAGTTTATGGTATCAGAGGCAGAAGCAGCAGACCAGCTAAGAGACCCTTTGAAGGACCCAGGAGAGGGTTGGATATATAGTTTGGCAGGAGAGGACTTGCCTGGGGGATGTCTGGCCACCTGTTCTATCACCAGTGCCACCAAAATATATATAATTTAAGTGAGCAGATAGTGACTGAAAGGATGGCAGGAGTGAAGGTGGTGATTGAAATATGCAGTGCATGTTTGCAGTTATTACAGTAAAGGACACTGCCATGCAGTCCTCTCACAATACTCTCTCTCACTTTGAATACACTTATTCCATCATTCTTGCCTTTTTCTGAAAGTTTTTTTTTTTTTCCTGCCTATTTGTACAAAGAGCACAGAAGGACACCAGCCCTCTACAGATGGCCCCCCAGGGGTCACACTATTCCTTCTGTTTTTACATCAGCAGATAAAGAGACTTTTACCCTGGAGCCTTGATGGGCATGTGGGCACCTTTGGGAGCCTGGGATGGAGCAGAAGCTGGGGCCTAGGTCTTGGCTGGAGCAGAAAGGGAGCCTGGGCTTTAGCTGCAGCCTGGACCTATGGCCAGCAAGGCCTGAGACCCTTGGCAATGCAGGAGTGGCTATGCTTCCCAAGCTTGGGGTAGGCAATATAGGCAAGTCGAGGGAGCCTATGGTGTACTTCCTTTGGGATGATCTTGGGCTTGACATCCTTGGGCTTGAAGAGCGCCTTGATAGCCTCAGTGCATGTACTCATGGCCTTGGCATTGTTTGCTTGCTTTTTTTGGGGGGGGATTGAAGGAAAATCCTTTGTTTTTAAATCAAAGAAGGCAGAGCTAGAATCTCTGAAAGTTTTAATCCTTTCTTTACAGGTTGCTAGATCACTTTTGATTAAGACAACTGTAGCAGGTTAGTAACTGCCACAAGTGAATGCCAGGTGGTGGCACGTGTCAATTTTCTGCAGAATCATGCCTTGTGGGATATCTGAATGCACTGCTTGGGGTTTCCGCTCACACTTGCTGGAATCATTTGTGGCAGATTTAAATCCACAAGTCACATTTCCCTGTATTTCTTTATAAACTCTTTAACATTCTTACAAAATTTTTTATGGTCCTTAAGAGTGTTCTTCAGCTAGGTCAGACTGGAGCTGGTACTGGGGCTTGGCGTCATTCACCAGTGCTATGAGGGACTGGATTATTTGGTTGGTCTTGGTCACTGGCTTCCAGTTCTCAGCTCTAATTGCTGGCAGGCAAACTTGCCCTTTTTCATCAATGTTTGGGTGATAGATCTTTGTTTTAAATGTGATCTTTGGGGTTTGAATTCTACTGAAAAGTTGGTTTGAAATCTAAAGGCCCCTTTATCATATGGAGGGTTGTCGGGAACAATAAACTCTTGCTAAGTCAATAAATTAGCTTCATGAGCCACGATGTTATGGAAGGTTTTCATTCCACATTTGGGGATCACGTCAAGCTCCTTCACTGGGCTCCTGCTGGCCGCCATCTTGGATCTGGTGCTGCTACTCTCCCCTGCTTGCATCTCCTTGAAGCCCTTCTTATTGTGCTTCTTGGCAAAAAGCATGTTCCTAAGGAGCTTGGGATCTACCCCCTTCAGGGATTCGTATCTTTGTGACTGAGGTTTCTTGATGCCATTTCTGTGTCATTTTCAGGACTGGTTGCACGTGGTGAGATTCTTGGACTTGGCCATAATTGTACTGTAAACCTCTTCTGAAGCAGTTTTGAACAGTCTCTTTCATGAATGTCTTTATGAGATTCTGGTGAATGCTGGCGGTGAGTGCTATCCATCAGAAAGGCAGGCCCAGAAAAGGATCAGAGTGTCTTCATCCACCTTACCTGCACCTCAGTGCAGGCCCCAGGCAATGGCTGGCTCTTCTCCAAAGTAAAAAATGGCCATCAAGGGTGCACCAAGAACTGGCCAGGACATCGAGGCAGCCTACAGCACAGGTAAAGACACCCATGTGAGACTTCCTGAGCCACTTCAGAAAGTGGAATGAAGGATAGGGATGAGTTTGTGTGAAGTGAGTACATTTTTTAAAATTTTAAACATTCATCCCATTTTTTATCTCACCTAACACACACATGTGTATATTTGGCACTGAACCCAGGGGCTCATACATAGTAGACAGGTACTTTACCACCTGCTCTATACCCCAAGGTCTTTTAAATTTTTTTTTGTTTTAATTTTGGGACAAGGTCTCACTAAGGTTCCCAGACTGTCCTTGAACCTATGGTCCACCTGCCACATACTGTCATATTCCTGAGGTTACAAGCACGTGACACTGCATTAGGCTCTGGTTGTAGTTTGAAGATAAAGCTAGAAAGATCTCTGACAGGCCTAATGCATGATGGAGGGGAAGAGAGGATCAAGGATAACTCCAAGACCTTGATCTGGTGCCACAAGAAAAGCAGAATGATCACTGATGACAGAGGCCAGGGGATTGTAGGCACTGGCTTGGATGGGCCAGGGCAGCAAGGCGGGGCCAGCTACATGCTCAGTTTTGGCTCTGTTGCATGCAAGGCACCTGCTAGACATCCAAATAGCTCCCAAGTATCAGCTGATACAGAGGTGCAGGGTTGATGCCAGAGGTTCATGATGGAGACAGAGATGGAAAGTCAATAGTACATGGGCTGTATTTAAAGCTGAGGCCAGTCAGCTCTGGAACATGTGGAGGCCAATTTTTGGTTTAGGTTATTTTGTTTTAATCGATGGCATCACCACAGGGCAGAACTGAGAGGAACACCCAAACCCTAGTTGGTCAGCCATCAAGGGAACACAACTGCCTCCCTCTCGATGTCCACACTCCCCATGGCTGTCCCTGATGTGTCCTTAATTGACTCTTTGCACACGGACCACAACCGCTGAGAGGACGACATCTTCTGGCAATGATGCCGACTGCAGACTCACAAGAACGCGAAACATTTGAGAATCAGCAACTTTTTCAGGTCAGTTCAAGCTTCCTTCCTCTTCCATAACACTGGCCTGTCTCCCAACAGGCCCCCATGAGGGCAGCTGGAGCAGGAACTCTGGCTGGTGCTGCGTTCTTCACACCCTCAGGGTCCATCCAGAGCATCACACCCTTGATGAAAGGAGGACTTCCACTGAGACCTGGGCAATGAGACTACTTCAATCCTCTTGGGTTTTAAAAAAGATGCTTTTATAAATGATTATGTTGGAAGAGGCAGTTAATACTTCTGGGGAAAATGTGGCTATGTTGAAAGCAATGACAGTGGCTTTGACGTCACAGTGGTTGTGCTGAGTTGCGCAGCGCTTCACAGTCGCAGCTGGTATCCCTCTCTGTCATGTGTGTTATCATAATCACCCTGTGCTACCTCCACTTCAAAGGGAGCCTGAAAATATCACCAAGCTAGGAGAACGTGGATTGAAAGCTCTGGTAAAGTCAAATAGTTTACTTCCAAAAAGAGTATCTCTAGATTCTTTACTTTCTTTTTCTTCCTATAGGACTTGTTATAAGAGTTTGAGTATCTGTTTGTTTAAGTACGGCTGGGCACTGGACGGAGGCCACAGGGTGGGAAAGTGATAATCAAGCTGAAGCAAGTGGTTGGTTTAGTAGTGGCAAAGAAACGCACCACTGCAAAGGGTGGCTGGCCTGCAGCCAGAGTCTCACACTTACCTGTTACTTCATTTACCAGTTCTGTCTGAATGTCTCTCTCAAATTCCACCTTGTCTCAGTCATGGTTTCATAAACCCACAAGATAACCCTATCTGAAATGAGTTTTGTTTTTTGTTTTTATGTTTTTTAAAGGCACTAGAGAGCCCAGCCCGCGCGCCCGCCGCGGGTAAGCCCCCTGCGCCCCTCTGCCCCGCCTCTGCGTTCCCGCGACTAACTTCCTGTTCCAGCCCAGACCCAACTGCACCGCTGGTAGGTCAGGATCCTTGGCCTGCCTTCCGCTCCCCCGCTCCCCCTCTCCCCCCTGTTTTTTTTTTTAACCCCTCCAGCCCAAGCACCGAACCCATCAAATATCTCGATTGGCAACCGATCTGGTCCACGAGCCTACCAGGACTACTCAATCCCAAAGCTCCACCTCCACCTACAGACCACATCCGCTGGGATTCACAAAAGCTAGCAGCCAGAGCTC
>PVJA010005344.1:0-79709 GCA_004027025.1 Myocastor coypus | reverse complement strand
CTCCTCCTGCTCCTCTTCCTTCTCTTCCTCCTCCTCTTTCTTCTCCCTTCCTTTCCATCAGGAGAGAGGGCTCCATCTGGCCTCCTCATTCTGTATTCTGACCCTTCTTCACCCTCTCGCTGTCCTCACCCTGGGAACCCGAGCTGTGCAGAACATAGCACTGTACCCCTGTGCAGGAGCCACCCATAGCCTTGGAGAAGGCTGTCGAGTGTGGATCCAGGGGAGAGAAGCAGGAAAGCTCTGGATGTTAAACCCCAAAAACTGGGATTTACGTGTAATGCAGAAAAGTTTATGAGCACAAACGATGAAGTTGTAGTTTCTTCCTCTACTCAGTGAAGAGTCCAAGGCCAAGCGGAGAGGCGGGCTGGGAGGATGGGGTTAGACTAGAGCAGGGGGAGATGGCTGAAGCTGGCCCGACGGACTCCCTTCAGCTCCTCACCGGGAGGCGCCACCTGCAGAGACTTGCTCTACGCAGTCTGCGCCTGTGAGCCCTGTGCCCCGCCTGACGGACCAAGTGTGGTTCCTTCCGATCCCTGGCTGACACTGGGTCCTGAAAACACACAGCGAATGTTTAAAACTAATTTATTACAAAATAAGAGAGAGATTGGCTCTCACGCGCCTCCAGGGCTCCCCTTCGCGCTCCGTCACCCTTGCCGCATTCTGCAGCCGTCCTGAGAGTCCACCGTCACGACCAAAGCTACCCACTGCTGATGTCGAATGCATCTGGTGCAGAGCCGGGCTCGTCACAACAGGAGTGTGTGGCCCCGTGGCCTTATTCACTGGATTGGCCCCATGCGACGTCCTTACTCTTTCCCAGAGTCAAGATGGCCACCGGCAGTGGCCCGGTCACTTTTCTCATGGTGTGGCAGCTACACCATCGCTGACATTGGTAACTGCTTTGGCTCACGGTTTCTGCTTATGGTGGTGGAAACAGGGCAGCAGAGGGCAGAGTGCTCGGCCCTGCACGGGTGAGAAGCAGAGAGAGAAGACAGGCGCTGAAGCAAGACCACGCCCTTCCGGGTCATGCAGCTCGTGGCACAGCCCCAGCCAGGCCTCCTCCTCACGGCGCGTGACCGCACCGACGTGTGAATCCCAGGATGAACGCGGAGCCCGCATGGACACCACAAGGCCGGGGCTGTCCCACAGTGGTGGAGAATAAAGCACCCACAGAAGTTGCAGATGCGAACAAACTTGCTTCGGAGATAATAAAGGTAAGAAAGTAAACGATGGAAAGGGAAGGAAACAGAGCTCCTGCTAGCGAGGCGGGGAGCCTGACAGGGCATCCGAGAAGGCTCCTCATCTAGGATTTTTTAGAGAGTTGAGAAGGAAGTGGGCTACTGTATAAGCAGTATGTCCTCTACCCTGGAGGAGACGACAAGGTTTTCTTAGCCCATAGTGTTTACAGAGTGTCCATGCAGGGCCCATGTGCCCTTCAGCCAATGGCCTGCCTGAGGGAGCTTGGGGGAGGTCCTTGGCAGCCAAGCATACCTGGCAGATGCGTGTATAGGCTCATTATGGGGTAGCCACTCAGCAGACTCCATTTTGAAGTTGTCACTGCTCTGGAGCCACTGTTCTTACTGCTTCAACTAACTCTTTTTGTATTAATTTGTTTCACCACCATCCAGTTACCTTCCAAAGACATGAGAACTTTAAGCGACATTTTCTATCCAAACCATAACAGAGGCATAACAGTTAGGGTTCTATAGATAAACATATGTAATATAAATTATAGATCAATGACTTACTATGTAAGCTCACAGTGCCTGCCTGTGGAATCGGGAACGAAAGAATGCAAAAGAGCTGTCTGTACCCTGGAGAGCACAAGGAGCCCGCCTGGACATAAGGGCCTCCAGCTCCCTGTGGAGTCTGGGAGTCCATGCTGGAAAGTCCACAGGGGATGCACTGGAGGGCCGAAGAAACTGGAAGGGAGGCCCAGAGGCCTAGTAAGGACCAGCGCGCCTGGGAAGGAGAAAAGGGCAGGCTTCCTTGTTCTTTCCCTTTTGTTTTTGTTTTTATTTTTGTTTTCTGTCCAGGCTGCAAGTCTATTGGTTGCTTTGTGCTCCTTGAATTTGCTACGTGGGAAGGAGTACAAATCAGAACAAGCCCAAAAGAGTAGGTAGCTATCAGGAAACCGAGCTCATGGTAAGACGTGAGGTCTCTGCTCAGCACACACCCGCAGCTGTCGGGGTGAGCGCGTGCGTGAGAGTCGGTCTGTGTGGGTGGACCGCTTCTCCCTCCCTGCAGTTCAGCTGCCCTGCTCTCCATCTTGGCTTGGTGGGGCATTAGATAGAACCTGCCCACAGGGCGATGCTCAGAACCCAAGCACCTCCTAATGCCGCTCTACTCAAACTCTTCTTAATCTGATTCCACTACTGACACATTTGTGTAATGCCAAGAGACACAATATTCAAACTCTCACAACACACTACCGTTTAAAATATGTATCCTTTCCTTTTTCTACTGCTTCTTCATCCTTAGTGTTCAACTGGCCTGGAAGAAAATTGAGTTATATCTTTGAGAAAATAAGAGCAGCAACAGCCAGTAGCATGTGAATCCGTTGAATACAACATCCAAGTGGGTCTTGCTCATCTAAACCCACAGTGCAGCTCAGGCTGCGTTCGCAGTTGGACTGTTTGTTTGCCCACTCATTCTGTCAGTCAAGCATTCCATGGGTCTTTATTAAGCACCAATTACCACAAGATAATTTTCCAAAAGCTTGATATACAACAGGGAGCAAAGTATGACTAGATAATTAAGTCCCTGTTCTCACTGAATCTGCATTCCGATGGAGTGATTCAAACAATACACAAATGAAATATAAAATGTTTAGCGATGACAAATGTGCTTGAGGGAAAGAAGGCAGAGTGACATCATAGGAGGTGACAGGGAGAAGGAAAATGGGCTGCACCGCTGGGATGCGTGTTGTTGGAAGTGATCGAGGACCTCTCTGTGAGAGGGACCTGGAGCTGGGAACCTGGCAGGTCAGAGAGCGGTGTGAGTAGGCGTCAGCAGCAAGAGAGGCTAGGTAGAGGAGTGGCGTGGCCATGGCACCGCCTCTGACATCTTTAAGGGGCTATCGGAGACCAAGGTGGTTGGAACGAAAGGAGTGAGAGAGCAAGAGCTTTGATCAGAAACTGGAGGAAAAGAGTGTAAATCAGGGAGTCTAGGTCCTTCTAGGACTAGCTCACTCTAAACCCTATGAGAACAGTGATTCCCAGCCAGAGATAGTGGGGCACATCTGCAGTGCCAGTGTTCTGAACGGCTGAGGCAGGAAGAAGACCCCACACTGAAGCGCAACCTGGGAAACTTCTATTTACAATCTGTCCTGAAATAAAAAGGAATGCTGTTGTGGTTCAGTGTGAAGGTCCTGGGTTTAGTCTCTAGTACCACACATACACACACACACACACACACACACACACACACACACACACATGTTGTGTCAGATGAGGCTGGGACCCTCTGGAAGTATGGCTTTGAAAGGAAGAGGTGTTTGATCTGGGGATGGAGCCATGGCAAATTGGTCAAGGTGGGTATGGTTGGCTAATTCAGAATCTGATAGCAAATGGCCGGTGACGTCATTTATAGTGCAGCCATAGGGAGGGAGAACAATAGTAGGACGTAACGGGGCTCTGGTTTTATTTCTAAGGTACAAAGCTACGGCCGGGGAGATAGCTCAGCAGCATAAGTGCCTGCCTGGCAAGCACGAGGTCCTGAGTTTGATCCTTGGTATGAAAAAAAGAAAGAGAGAGAGAGAGAGAGAGAGGGAGAGAGAGAGAGACAGACAGGCAGGCAGGCAGGCAGACTGACAGACTAAGATACAGAGTTGGCAGGATTCACGGCTGGATATAAAATGGGGTGCTGAAGAGAGAAATGACACCAAAGTTTTATGTTGAGTAAAGAAACAGAATCCTAGGCAGGCATGGTGGCACATGCCTATAATCTCAACACTTGTGAGGCTGAGGCAGGAGAGTCAATTTGAGTTTGAGACCTGCCTGGGCTTCAATAGTCTGCTCAAGGCCAGCCTGAACTGTATATAGTGAGAACCTGTCTCAAAAAGAAAAAAAAAGGAAAAGAGAAGAGAAGAGAAGAGAAGGGAAGGGAAGGGAAGAGAAGAGAAGAGAAGAGAAGAGAAGAGAAGAGAAGAGAAGAGAAGAGAAGAGAAGAGAAGAGAAGAGAAGAGAAGAGAAGAGAAGAGAAGAAAGAAGAAACATAATCCTCATTTATGTAGTGAGCCCTTCTCACTAGGTATGGGGGGAATCTATAGTTGAGATGGAGCTATTACATGGGAGATGCTTCCTAGACACCTGGTCTACCAGCAGGCAGGTAGACACACAAGCCTAGTGCTCAGGGGCAAGGTAGAACATAAAGCTTGTTGTCAGCCTTACACAAACAGACTTAACAGCTCAGTTGGAAAATGATCACTAAGTAGAGAAAAATACCAAGAACTGAATCTAAGAAGGGGTTACCATGACTTCGGAATCCTTGGGAGTAAGAAATAACCAGCAGAGACTGAAGGGTCACCAGAATAAGAAACCCCACATGAGCATGTTAAGGATTCTTCTGATTGAAAAAGAGTGAATGGGAGTGAGTTTTGTTTTGTTTGTTTTTTTTTTTGGGGGGGGGACAAAAAACCTTGTTCGTCTTTGTGTTACTAATAACATGTGATCTTAAAGGAACTGATATAATTAGGGATGAAAATTGATCTCAGATTAATGTTTCAATGAAGCTTTTAAAAAAAATCAGAGTTCTCATTCTGGGCCTTGGTCTCCCATTGAGGAATAAAACAGAAGCAGCTCAGAGCAGGTGCTAGAAGAGACTACAAGAATTCTCCACCTCTGGACTAATGGCAAGACTTGGCCCAGCCGCTTGGCATTCTATGCTTCTGTTCCAGCCTCTGGAATGAGAATAACAATAGTATCTATGCAACGGGTCTCTCGAGATGATTAAATGCTGGGACACAATGGCGTTCAGCACAGTTCCTGGCTCTCAGAATGTGCCCAAGTTGCCACAGTTATTACTGTGCAGCGCACAACAGGTGATCAGCAACAGATCCACAGTTGTTTCAGGCCCAGAATTCCCTCATAAGAAAGAAGAAACCCAAACACAAGGCTATTTGGGAGCCTTTTAAAGAAATGTGTCCCTATTTAATTGTTTAACAAATACCATAGTGAAGGCCCTTTTGGGGATGGAGAATTACTATGCATTGTGTGTGTAAATATGCTTCACCTCTTAAAGTCATTTACAGGTTCTATGGAAACTCCTGAGGAGGTCTAGATGCCTCATTTTAGCAAATGAGAGCCTGAAAGAGAAAATAAAATCTGAAGGATACAAGAGATACCGGGAAAAGTGAATGAACCTGTTCAAAAGGAAGGACCTGCTGAGATGAGGAGCAGGACAGGAGAGGAAGTGGGGAAGAGAGATTTATCTCTGTGTGTGAGGAGGGTGGTTTGGACAACTGTACTGTGCACTTTGCTGCTCTATGAAAAGGAGCAGATAATACATTTTTGTCTCCTTTGTCAATTAATTGTCGCTTTTCTCTTCTTAATTTTGGATATATTTCTTTCTTCTTCTAATTTTGCATGCATATATCTGGTAATATGAACAACTAGTTGGAAGATAGCACTGCACTGCAACAAATTCGTACAGTTTTGTGAAGTTCTGTTGTAATACTATTTTGTGCTCCTTTTAAAAAATGAAAGAAGAAAAGAAACTATTCTTCCACGCTTTGTTTGCTCAGCAAGGACTGGATGTTTTTTCAGAAAGCAGATCTAACAGACATTGGGCTTTTAATTCCATGGGAGAAACACAGGAGAAGGGGTTCTTCTGCGTGTCACATGGCCGGGAGAAGAGATGCGCATAGAATTTAAGTTTCTATAGCTTTTCCTACTCACCCCATTGAGTGCTTTAATTTTGCTTCTCTACTTTGAATGTTTTTTTTTTTTTTCCAAAAACTACTCCTTTCTGCTCCTTTTCCTTCATCTCATCCTCCAGTGGCACAATTAATATTTAGCCTTATTTTTCCTGCGTACTTGTATGGTACACAAAGAAAATTCAGTACACACTTAATTTCATCAAATAGATCAATCAAAGAATGGTGGTGATTTCCTTTCAAAATGGTTCTTTCTGTTTTGAAAGGAAGTCCCTGTGGGATTTCTCTAAATAGTATTCAACTGTAGAACATGAGTGCTACAATATATCCTGGGCACTTTATTCAGCATACACTGCATACTGAAGGAATACCCACTTTTATTGATGACTATGGTCTTCCTGGTAGCACAGGTATTTGTGTCTGTGTCTGTCCCTCTCCTAGAGTTAGGAAGGCAAATGAATTCTATTGTTCGCTCCAGCTCAAATTCATTGGGAAGTGCTGCACAGAACACTGAGCTTAAGAAGACTTCAAGACTGAGTCCAGATTCATAGAGGGGCACCAAGGTGGATTGGCAAAGCCTGGTGTAGGAGACAGGATTGAACCCTTTCTGGCTGTGCTACGTGACCTGTAGAAGTAGCAAAGTGACAGGGTGGGTGCCTCCAAGTCACTAGGAGAGAGCAGCTCAAGGTGGAAAAGTGTGTATCCCCTGAACTTAATGAAAGGGAAGGCAGTGACCTTCACAACTACTTGTCATAAAGCAAGTAAGTGGCTTCTGTGTTCCGATCTGACACTCTGACACTCAGCCAACACATTTGTTGAGCATCTAGTTGGAAACTCTCTCCATGCACACAGGTCTCCATATTCCTTCCTTTTCTGCTGAGAAGGTACTGAAGTGTTCACGTGCGCACCTGTGCACCCTGCCCTCCCTCACGCGCTCATGGCAACAGTCTTGGAGCTGGCCTTGGCTGGCCTGAGGGCCCATGTGCCCCTGAGACTTGCAGTTCCTGCTTACACTTCCCTTCTTTAAGTTGGTGGCCATCAGTGGGCATTTCTGCTCTGCTACAGGCTGTCTCTGTTAGAGGTGCCACTGGAGGCCAATAAAACATCAGTGAACTTCAGACTAGAAAGACACCTTGCCCCTCCAACAGGAAGTCCGTGTCCTGGGGAGTGCGGCTGAACAATGCATTTATTTCTGGAGCTTGGTCAACAGCGCACGGGCAATCTAACAAGGAGGGTGCTGAATGCTTCACATAGCAAATTCAGTATGTTCTCAACTTTGCCCCAATACCCTGCTACAGCGCTGGATGGCATGGAAGGCAATCTATCCTAGGATAGATTCCTAGGAATCTATCAATCCTCTAAAATGCTGTTTGCAACGTGGGAAGTAGGCATGATTTTCTGAGAACCGATTTTGAAACGGTGACGTGGAAGTCCTGCTAGCCAGGCTTCATTTGATCAGCTGTGGCCACCACCCCTCTGCTGTCCTCTATGTCCCAGCTCTGCTCATCTTAACTCCAGCAGCAACTGATAAAGGTGTTAGTTGCTTTTTCCAAGACATTCGCCTTCTGTGTGGAGGACGATGAAGGGGAGACGGCCAGAGCTGGCCCAGCAACCTTTTCATCGGCTGTCCTTAGCTGAAGGAAAAGCTCAGTAAACACCAGTTGATGAAAGGAGTGAGCCGTCTATTTATAACCGTGCAGCCACTGAGCTGTTCAGCATGATTATTCTGGGCCTCAGGTTTGGGTTTGATTGGGTGTCACTGTGTTCACAACTTGACTTTTTAAGAGCCACTGATGAAGGAAGGAAGTCGTTCTAGTTCTGAATCTAAATATTACAATAGATAGCAATTAACACAGACATCAAAGGCATGGAGAAAATTTCATCCTTATGAGGATAAGGATGTTATTATAACCAGAGAAAGATGATGAGGTGCAGAGCTTTAATAGCAGCTTCTAATAAAATAAAGTCTCATAAAATGGGTTAAATTACCTCCTTAATATTAAACAAATGATTCCATGGAAGGTTCTTGCAGCAACTGAATAAGAGGGCAAGTAATAGTACAGGAGTTTTTCTGTTAGTGCATTCCATGAGAAAATAAACAAAGAAATGGACTCATGACCACGTCAGTAAATTCCCAGGTGTTTGCACTGCTTTATTAGATGCAAAGGTGCATCGAATCCCACTTGGAATGTGTGAGTCTCGGTCGAATGAGCAGCTCCAACCCGTGCTATGCCTTGCGGCCACCAGCGATTTCCACAGCTGAGTCTAGGCCTGTAGGAAGGGGAGTTCCGGTTCTGCTCTCATTTCCTTCTCCTCCCACAAGCACAGCCATCGATCTCTTGGGCAACGTCCCTGCCATTCCAAGCGAATGCCTTCAGCACTGGAGGGCGAATCCTGCGGTTCCAAGAGTTCCCACATCCACTGTCTGTCTGAAAGGGTCAAAATTATGATTAAACCTAAGCCAAAGGATGCAACTCTTTAAAAGAAAAGACACAATAGCTTACAAGTTCAGTGACATCTCTGTTTAACAGCCCTGGACAGTAGTTTAGCATAATTCGGGACAGGAAGCAAAGTATACCATATCCAATTGAGGTGTGCAGGGGAACTCAAAGTTGTCAGAATGTAATTATCTCTGCTGCAAGGCGGCCGGGCCAGAGTCTGACACTTCTAAGCAATGCCGCAAGCCTTTTTAATGAACCTGAGGCATCCGCATTGGGTTTCACCTCAATTCAAGGTGTAAAACCTGCACTCAGAGAATACAAAGTGCAGAGATATGCACTAGTTCTCTACTGGTAGTTCAGAGTTCTCTTCCTAGAGTTGAACAGATGTAACCTCATTTCAAGGAAGGAAGCTGAGGCCCAGAAAACATCACTCAATAAAGAAATGAGCTGGAAACTCTGCTCTTTGCCCTTCTGTGTCCTTGGCCCACTAGTTCCTGCATTCAACTTGAGACACCAACTATTACCTCCTGCTGTGGGCCAGATATGGACAGGAATCTTGGGAATGGACAGAAACGGGGGCCTGGTTTCTGCTTACTAAGAGCTGTTCCTCTGGCTGGAGGGACTGCTATGGATACAGTAATTCTATCCAAAGGGATTCGGTGTCAGGCAGCTTTCCATCACTACAATGAATACCTAACTGAGCTCACGTGATAAGGCAAAGGCTCACTGTAGCACCTGAGTGTAGAGGGTTCAGTTCCAGGCCTTCTGTCCGCCTGCTTAGGGCCTGTGATTGCCCCTTATGCTGGGCATGTGTGGCAGAGCGAAGGTGCTCAATTCCTGGCTGGGAAGTGGAAGAGAGAGGGGAAGAGACCAGGGTCCAGCAATTCTTTGGCAACTGTGCTTCCCAGTGACCTCAAGTCCTCTCAGTATACCCCAATAATAAGGGTAGCACCACTTCCCCAATTCACGCCACTGAAGTCCAAGCCTTTGACACCTCCCCTTGAAGAGAACCTAGATGCACACCGTAGTAGAGACACAGGGCCATGGGGCCCTCTAGATCGAAGGAACTCCCTCCTTAAAGCAACCTGGAAGAGACCCAGGGGAGAGGTCTTCTTCCTAGATTTATGAACCTTCACCATTGCTTTTCTCTGGGCTTTTGGCCCAGTCTGGGTCCCTGTGCTGCCACTGCTAAGACTAAAAACATTCATTCTGGTCATCTCTCAAATCCGTTTGAGAAGGGATTTGTTGAATTTTGGTTTGGGAACAAGGACAGACCTAAGCGTGGTGAGGATAAATACAACTTGGTGGACTGTTTTTAAGAAAATGTAACATGGTTGCCCATATAACTTTGGGTCCGAAAGCCAATATTTATTTGGAGCTGGAAATCATACCAAACTGCTAGGGCCTTGGGCATAAGCCTTCTTCTTGAACTGCTATCCATTTGCCAAACATGCCCTCTACCACCCCAGTCCACACTGTTATTTTCTTATCTTGAGCCACTCACACACAGAGCTAATCGGAAGCTCACTGTGTTCTCTCCAGTCCTATATGCTGTCCCCAGTTTGCCATGTCTCTGCACACCCTAATCTTGCCAAGTGTAACTGGAAATTTAAAGCATTTGGAGTCTTCCAACCGAACTGCCACAATATAAAGAAGCCAGTGCCGGCCCGTGCACAGCCCCAGAGCTGGATGTTGGGAGGAGTCACCCAGCGCCCCGGCAGACATCAGAGGACGCTCAGCTCCTTTCCGCAGCCAGCAGCAGTAGTGACGCTGCTGCAGCACAACAGGCAACTTGCGCTGCCGGGGCGTGCTCTGCCCACCTTCCGCAGTGACGCCTGGTGACCCTGTTGATCCCTCGCAGAGGCCCACAGAGCAGGGACAGCTTCAGTGATGAGGAAAATGAAACTCCAGTGTCCACTAACTTCTCTGAAATAAAGCAGGCAAGTAGTTAACATCACAATTTACCAGAATCCAAATTTCAGTCCCAAACCCAATCCCTTTATAGTTGCATTTTACAGCGCAAAACAAGACCTGGTTAAAAAAAAAAAAAAGGACTCGTACTGAATTGCTACAACCATAGCGCCCAGTAAACCATCTTAAAAATGCTTATTGCGTCACTGTAACAAAGTACCCCAGAACAGAGTGCCTGACATCCACAAATGTGTGACAGCTATGCTCGTGTGCACTCAGAATTCAGGCAGGCTTGACAGGCAATTCCTGCGTTCAGAGCAGCGTTGACTGGTGGCTGAGCTGAGCTTCAGGGTCCAAAGCAGCTCTCAGCAGGGCAGAGCACAAGGTTGGCTTGGCTGGTCCCTCCTCTGGCACGGAGCTTCCTGGCCTCTTCACCCTGTGTCCCAGAGGTGACTGGGCTTCTTGCAAACTGGCCCAATACTCCTAGAACAAGTCATTGTTCCAAGGGGGAGGAAGAGGACAGGAGAAGCTCCTCAGGGCCTGGGTCCCACAACGACACGTGTGCTGTGTTCTGCTGGTGACTGTACTTACAGAGCCGCTTAGATTTGAGGGGTGCACGTGGAGCCCACCCTTGTGAGAGAATTAAGGTCACCTCAATCCATGCCAGCACTCATCCTGCTGAAGGCAATCTCACAGAAATAGGGAGGTACCTTGAAATAGGAGCTGCCCAGGGACTCCCCATCTCTGGGCATCTTCAACGGCCAAAGAGTGTGTTCTCCAAGGCAGGAGCTTGCACGACGGCCTTCCTCCAGGTCCTCTCTCCACGGCTGCCACTTGATGGCCAGTGGTGTCCTCAGGTGGCTGCCTGTTTATGCAGCTGTCCAACGATCGCTCTCCTCTTATAAGGAACCAGCCACACTGCATTACCAGTCTCATGTTAAGTTATTCAGCTCTAAATATGGCAACACTGTAAGCGGATGGAGACTGAGATGTTAATCTCACTCACAAGAGATTTAATGCTTATGAGGCTGGAGGGGACACAAGTCAGCCCCCAGCAAACATCCCATCTAGCACCCCTGTGGAAGTAGGGAAACTGAGGCCCAAGGAGAGAACATAGCTTGCCAAAGTCAGATAACGCCACCTGCGGCAGATCAGGAGGTGGACTCTTTCCAGCAAAGGCTCCTCCCAGTGCTCGAGGCCTTGGCAACAAGCTGCAGGTCCTGTCTTGCAGTGGGCATGCCCTGCTGAGGGCTAGAGATTGCCATCTTCCTTCTGAGATCTGGGCTTTTACAACAGTCTTCCTTGCAGGTCAGCGGGTTCAGAGGCCTCCCGGCAACCCTTGGTCTGCTCTCGCCTTCTCCCGTTTCTTGGCTGACAGTTCTATCCTTCAGGTCAGTGTTTAGATTCTGAAGCGCTGTAATGTTGAAGAATACGATGTCCCTGTTTCTGCCTTAGCATGGATCTGTCAAGGCTTCGGGAACAGCGCCACAGTAATTTGGGAACTCAGACCCATTCTGGGCCTCTGACTCATCACATTAGTGCCCCCTAATTTGCAGTGTATACCCCATCTTTGATGTGTAGTGCTTAGGTTTCAAGAATAACCTGCGTCTTTGAAAGGAGCCAGCTTTGGCCCTGTCTCAGCCTCTTGTAGGATGGTGTGGGGCAGGGGGAAGCACTGTTCACCAGGCTGCCCTGTCATCCGCTTTATGTCTCTTTATCATCTGAGGTTAGAAAACAAGTCTTACCAGAGATGAAAAAAAAAAAAGAAACCTCCTTCCAATTCATCTAATATCTAATAACATGATAGCCTCTATTGTATACCTGTCCTGAGACTGCCCTGTCTCAATACTCTGATGCAAAACAAACCACAATGAAAACCAACACATGTATGTATGAAGGGAGAGAGGTGACGAGAGAAAGTGAAGATCCTCCAGGGCTCAAATCCATGGACTCCGTAATGTGAAAATCGTGAGTTTGGATTGTTACTCTACCACTTACATAGCTTGGGAAAGTTAGCTAGCCTCTCTGTGTCTTGCTTATCGTAGTCCAATTATTAATATGGCAGAACAGAAGAAATAACCAACATGCCTAAATTCAGTGTCTAGGGCAGAGTCACTGCCCAAAAGGTGGTAGCTCTCCTTTAAACCGACCTGACTCCCAATATGGTTGAACGACTTAAGAAAACTAGACTCTGCCTCTCAAATCTCTCACCCACCCCTGAACCCAGTTTCCTCCCAATCGTACCACTTAAGAAACATCCCCCAGCATGCACTTGGTTATGCCCGAGCCCCTCCCCCTGCCCCCTTCATAGACTGTCGATCACCAGGGCCTATCATTCATCCTCAGAACGTATCTCAGACTCACTCATTTTTCTAACTCTCAGCCTCTTTCATCGCTCCCTGACACCTAGAGTGGATTCCTGCCCACAACCCAAACCTAGGGCCTTCTACTCCAGCTTTACAGGGGGAGTCGGTCAAGTCCAGGTTGCAGCCTGGGCTCACCCTTGACCTCCACACCCTGAGACGACAACCCTAGTCTTCTGAGCCAGAGCTGCCAAATTACCCTGACTCTAAGTTCCAGGTCACAGAAAACCCAGCTCTCATGCATGTGTACTTTGACTGAAACTACTCAGTTTGGGATAATTCATTATGCAGCAGTAACTGAGATGCCACCCTGGGAGCTTCCAGAGGGGAGGTTTTCCTCTGGACCAGCCCTTCTTCCTGTTGATCAGGCTGATTGATGCGTACAAGCAGAGGAGAGCCGATATGCAAATAGGGTGGCACAATCCCAGAATAAGTGGCAGAAGGGGAGGGGGCACAGCACACTTGTGAGATCCTCACAGCACTGATGGGGTGGTGCAGGGGCCGCCTCCCGGGTCTCCTGCCTGCTCCCTCAGTTAGGGACCACTGGCAGGAGCCTGAAGTCTCCTGCTGCAGGCAAGTGGGAGCATCGGTCCCAAGGCTCCCTCCCTCGCCACAAACATGTGGACGTGATGGTGTGGTTTTCTATTGGTTTGTTTGGTTTTGTTTTTTAAAATGCATTTGGTTGTTGCACGGTCTTCGCACACAGTTTGGGCTCACGGTGACCCTCCTGTCTTCAGCCTTCCCGGGGCTGGGATTACCAAGCGCCGCCATGCCCTGACTAGGCAGCTGGCTCGGCTCTCCCTGGGGCAGGGCTGGACGGCATGTGTTTGCCAGGAATCCAGCCATGGTCCCTGTGCTTGCTTGAGCTTGCCTCAGAAGGTGCTTTAGTCTGCTGAGCTATCTTGCCAGCCAACAATGCGCTTGTTAAATTTTTATTACTTTTATTTTTTTTTTAATTTTATTTTTTTTCTTGTTTCAGAACTTTTGTTTATTTATTTATTTTTATGGCCGGCTCAGCCTGCCCTGAGGGCAGGGCTGGTGCAGTATGTGGTGCCTGGGATCAAACTGCTGTTGCTGGAGCCGCCTAAGCTTTCCTAAGCAGGCGCTTTTAGACCACTGAGCCATCCGGCCGGGCCCCTATTCCTTTTAATAAGAAATGGCAATGTGACAGCTTCAAAACACATTAGTAGTACATTCCCAATAACTGACACAATGCATATTGTTGTTCTCATAGTAGTTATTTAGAGCACGGGATGCAGACATAATAGTTTTATAATTACTATTGATACAAAAATTTCTTCTCATTGAACTAAGAGAAAGTGCTTGTATGCACTATCCAATATTCCATAACCATAGCTGCTCTTATACCACTCTATAGGGATTTATTAGAGTATCAATGATTGATGGAAAATACCAAATCTAAGGTAAGTCTAAGATGTTTAATATTCAGAAAGACATTGATGTTAATCCCAAGTACCTATGTTATAGAGTAGTAGTTTCACTAAGCTTCTCTTCTGGAGGGTTAAGAATGTAAGTTTTGTTTTTGCTTTCATTTTTGGCCAGACTGGGGTTTGAACTCATAACCTTGCACTTGCCAGGCAGGCACTTGTGCCACAGAGCTCTCTCCTCGGCCCCTTAACAATGTAAGTTAATAGACCAAGAAATTAGAGAAAAAAGGTAGGCCTACACCCGACAATGCATTTTGACAGAGAATGTGAGTCCTGAGCTCACTTATAGTGTGACTGATACTTGCTGGAGAGATCACTGGAGATTTTCAACATTTCTGAAAGGCACTGGTATCCACCCCAATAGTAAGCAGACAAAACAGAGTGATTCCAGTGCTCAGAGCTGTGTATTCCCTTGCTATCACACGCCCAGAATGGTGGCCAGGCCCCTCGCTCTCAGCTCCGCGAATTGAATGGAAATCCTGGGGCCACGTGTGCGGACTGTGGCCACCGTCCCCTACCAACTGAGAAGAGAACACTTTCCAGGACTTCAGCGAAGGAAGCAGTAACTTAGAGATAGGGCCCAGCCCGGCAGATTGTCACTGTTCACATTTTTGCTAAATTGGTTTTGAATAAATGAAAGAAAGAAAGAAAGAAACAGAGAAATAAAGAAAGAGAGAGAGAGAGAGAGAGAGAGAGAGAGAGAGAGAGAAAGAAAGAAAGAAAGAAAGAAAGAAAGAAAGAAAGAAAGAAAGAAAGAAAGAAAGAAAGAAAGCAAGCTTTTTGGAATGAAGTGGTGGCAGGAATGTGATGTGATACAGAGGCAGGATGCTAGGGCCTGGGAAACGGGGTCACATTTGCCAGGCCCTGGGGAGTTGGGGCTCCTGGAAGGTTAAGGACAGCCTGTCTGCAAATGTCCTCAGTGGAGCAAGAGCCACTTCCTGCCCGCTCACCACCTCTCCCTGGGCCCCTCCTTCTTGGGCAGTGGCGCTTTGCCAGCAGGAGCACCACTCCTGAAGGCCTATTCCCTGCCAGAGCCCGTCCACTCCGGTTTCCGTAAGGCTCCCTCCCTGTCGCATCCAATTACTTCCACTAGTGCTGGAATGATATCACCTCCGTGAGCTACCATCTCTCCTCTCCTTAGAAAAGCAAGCAGACCTAGTTTCCTTAACCTTTCAGCAGAACCGAATTCCCCAAATCACTCTGTCATTCTGGTTGCCTTCTGCTATGCCTTCCCTAGTTCCAAAATATCCTATTTATAGCAGAAACCCGGAATGAGCTCAGGACTCATAATATGACCTAACCAATCCTCCTTCCACGACTGGAACCACTTCCCTGACTCCCGTTGCTTTCTGCAGAGTACTCGGCACATCCCAAGCAGACCCTCTTTCCTCTCGTTTCAGTTCATTCAAGGGACAAAGATTCGAACTGTGGCAGAGCTGTTGATAATAAGAGCTCGATATTTGCTGTGCTGTAGAATTAAAAGCCCCAGGAGCCAGTGAGGGTTTGTATTTTGTGCGACATTAGGATCAAATGAGTAAGTCTCTTCCTTGAATTTATTTTTGTTACGTGGTGTCCACTTGAGTTACTAAAGAGATGAGTGGGCTTGTCAACAGAGCCCTGCAGCAGATGACAGAGGAGCCTGTTAGGCCTGCCTGGGCACCCGGAGTGCAAATCCTTCCCTGGGAATTTGTTTTCAAATACCAAATCTTGGTTCCCTCCCTGGACCTTGCATTTCCTTGGTGGCCAAGCAAGCTACAGAGTAGCGTGAGCAGCAAATTGTAAGAACCGTTTTACTCCTGAGAATTTCGCGCCAGATGTTCCAGGCAGGTCAGGCCCCTAGCACACGCTGGCAGACTCGAAGCACCATAGAGTCTCTCGCCTCTCGCCAGCCTTTGCTTCCTTCTTGTGAGCGTGAGCTGGAGCCACCTTGAAGATCTGGTCTCCCATTGTGTCCGGTCCCTAACGTGGCCCCCCGGCAAGCACTTTTGTGAGTATGGCCCTGACCTTCTTGACCCATCTCAGCCTCCTGCCTATCTTTCCTATTAGTAATATCACTTCTCGTTTCTTGCCACCCCTATTTCCTCTTCCTCTTCTTTTCCCTAGAAGGTGGTGTAGGAGGAGCCACCCAGTGCTTCCTCAGTGCTGCATGTGGTCTTCCTGCAGCCTCACTACAGGGTCGTCTGGTTTTCTGCAATCGAGTTAGGTCATGTCCAGATCCGTCTGCTGGGTTGCCAAGCCCAGGAGTGTACAGAAGTTCGTGCAGACCGACTCACATGTTCCCGAAGGCTTTCTCACACTTGCTTCTTTTTGATGCTGGTATGGTTTCCTTTTAATCTAAACTAGGTTTGGTAGATGGAAGACTCCTTGAGTTCTTTTTAAATATGAGCTCAACACCAGGTTCTTGGCAATCATTGCCTATTCTTATTTTCAGAAAGCTTTCCAAATTGTGCATCGTGATTCTATGCCTCTCCTCCCATTGCCTGCAGAGAATGATCGGAGATGAGGAAGTGACTAAGAGCCAGTCTTTCTTCCTACCTGGTCAGAATCGCTCGTGTATCACACACAGGCATTTTCTGTTACCTGCTTTACTCCTGCACCAAGATAGCGTTTCCCCCTATGTCCAGCCACTCCTGCACTGTTTGTGACAAGCGATCCTCAGGTGATGACCGGTGGTGGCAGGGGAGGTCAAGGGAACCAGAATGGGCACCATGAACATCTTGGCAACAATTACCCGGTCATTCATCTCTGAGATTCTGGGAGGCTCTCCAGAACTATGAATGTGCGGGTCACTGGCCCTTAGCAAAGTGCCTGCCGTAGATTCAGTACTGAAGCAAGAGAGGTAAGGGAGGGGGAGAGAAGGCAGGCAGGAAGGTGGCCAACCAAGCGCGAAGTGGGAGGGGGTGAGGCCGCTGACTGCAACCGGGTGCTGATGGGTAGCGGAGCGAGCAAGAGCATGAACTCATCCACACCTGCCTTGCCGGAAGGAGGCCCCAAGCCATCCGCCCCGTGCTGGTGTGCAAGATCCCTGACAAGAAAACGAGAGACCAGGCTGCAACCCAAGCGCAATGCTATGCACCTCTCGCTTCTCTAAGAGAAGAAATTTTCTTTCGTTTCTGAGTTGGTAGACTCCTGTTTTGTTGCTCCTGTCCCACTAACCCTGGGTCTCCCACTCTTGATCAGTCCTTTTTCCTAAGCTGTTGTGCCCAGCTGCATAAAGGTACGGAGCAAGGATAAGCTCTGTGACTGTAGCTCTGGTAAAAAGCCACATGTGAATATCACAAATGCAGGAATCCCTCTTTGTAGGTTGTGTTTATACCATCTGTCCAAGTTTGGCTACGCCATTAGATGGCAATCTATGTGGCACAAGGTTTATTTGCCATCCAGCTTGGAATGCAGGGTCAGATGAACCTAGAAAAGTGTGATGCTCGTATTGCACTGTACAACCTCGAGGCCAAGTGCTCTCAGGGCTGCCATGATGGCAGGAACGCTGTGTGGCTCCTCTTTGAACAAATAGGATGACTGCAACCTTTGCTCAGTTTAGGTACTGGACAGACCAAAAAAAAAAAAAAAAAAAAAAAAAAAAAAAAAAAAAAAAAAAAAAAAAAAAAAAAAAAAAGGGAAATATGATAATTGAGTCAAGGGAGCTAAAAGCTGGGAACTATCAAGACAAGAGGGTTTCCCTGCCTTCTGATCCCGGGGAGCTCCAGAGCAGAACTGGGCCACATGTGTGTCTGTTCTCATCTTTTCCCCCTGCTCTAAAATTACTGTGGCAAATCTCACCACAGAACAACTCTCGCCCCCCACTCTTGCTCCACAGGTTGTAAGTCTGAGCAACACCTCTAAAACATAAGGACAGCAGTCCAAAGGGCTTCTTGGGGACAATTTTTCAGTATGGTCACATGCTATTTAAATGCCCATCTATCAGACATTCTTGCTCTGAGCTCTCAGGTAGCTCTCCAAAAAAGCTATGATTTTCATTCCAGAACAAATACCTGAGGAGTAGCAGATTGCCCCTACGTAGACACTGATGATGGCATGCGATGAGCGCCTCACATGGGTGAAAACAGGAAATGAATATGTGTGCTCAGGCAACATTCATCTCCCTCGGTCAGTGCAAGACTTCAGTGTGCCCCGGGCTCGCAGGACTTGTCAATAGACAAGGGAAACTGCTAACAGCATTATGCATTGCCTTCCCAGGAAGCCAGTTTTGCCCACAGAGCCTGTACCCCAAGACCTGGGAGGAAGGCTTCGGCCAGCAGCCCCAGGCTTAGGGCAACATCTGCTGGCTAACTCATGGATGGACAGAAGTGGCTGTTTGTGGGCAACAACAGCAGCGAAGCTAACTGTTGCCGTGGTGACTCTGTATCTATCAGTCGTTCTTTGGTGAGGACCCACCTCAGATCTCTGGGAGCCTGGCCAGACTAGAACTGTCCCTAATGAGGTCCAGGAAGTATGTGTATGTATGTGTCTTGGCTGGAACCACGGACAAGACAGATGGGCTTTGAAGCATATCTATAGAGCTATGCATAAACTCAATGTTGGACCTCCTGCTGATATTAATAACCCAATCCCAAGGGAAATTCCATGGGACAGAGACCCAAATACGGAGTTAGGAAGTCAGAGTGATGGTCCCCAAAGAGACACCCTCCTCCCCCAGGATGAGGGGGGAGCACAGCCCGACCTTGAAGCGGCCCCTGACTGCTGAGCTGCCTTGTGTGTCAGGCGTCCTATCCTGTGCTTCCGGCTTTGGTACTTCAGGAAGCACGCATGACAGTCACACACACAGCACCTGTGACTGTGCCCAGAATGGAGAAACCCAGCCGGAAAGGACCCTGCTCTCCACCATCTATAGCAGAGCTCTCTGCCTCGGCCCGGCAGTCAACAGCGCCACGGCCAGGGCCTGTGACGCCGAGTGGTCTGCCTGCCTTAGGGAAACTCGAGGTAGAGCGTAAGATCAGGGCCTGGCGACTCGGCGGCGGCGAAACCCGCAGTGCAAGCGCTGGGGACTCCCAGGCCCTGCGCTCCTGACTCCGCCCGCGTTGCGTTACGAAGGGCTGGGCTGACGGCCGCGTTCCTCCTCCAGGAGATCTAGGGTGGCGCCTCACCACGCTGGGCCTGGGCTGTGTAGCCAGCTCCCTTGGCTCCCTCTCCAAGCTTCCCTGGCGGCCCCCGGGTCTCCCAGGGCGCGCCCCTCCCGTCTGCTGGCGTTCTCGTGTACTTAGCCCCCGCCCCCCCCCACCGGGGGTGATGGGGAGTATGTCAGGGTGCTTAAAAAAAAAATAAATAAATAAACACTTCTACTGAAGTTCACCTCCTGTCCAACTACTTTCCACAAACACGTGACCCCCCTCTCCACTCCCCAACCGGCGCAGCTGCGGGTGGGAAGCGCGGGCGGGAGAGGCCCTCCTGCCTTGGTCAGCGGTTCCTAGCGGATGCGCGCACCTCGCACCCCACAGCAGTGGCAGGGAAGCCCCCGAGGATGCGGCAGCAGCTGCAGAAAAGCAGCCCCGAGCCGCAGGAGCCGCGATTCCCTGCCGAGCGCCGGGGCTCCGCGCGCCTCCGCGCCGCGCCGGGAGAATCCACAGCGCATTAGAGCAAAGGCTCAGAACTTCATTCAACTCGGCGTGCACGGCTCCTGCGGGCAACTAGTGGGTCGCCCCAGCCTCTTGCCTAGTCATCAGTCCCCGGGAAGAAAAGGAAAAGTTGCCGGGCTGATGCGCTGCGGCGCACCCCGCAGTGCCCGAGGACAAGTCCCCCGTTCGCTCCCCCCGCACCCCACGGATGTCACCGCCTCGGCGGCCTGAGACCCTTAGTCATGGTGGGGAGGGGGAGGGGCGCGAACTTTTCTCAGAAGTTTCCTTTTCACCAAGCGAGTCACAGTGCGCCGGTCACGCAAACAGTGCGCACTGCCGTCGCCACGGCCACCCCCGGCGCCCCCTCCCCGCTGCGCTTTTCTGGAATTCTGATTAAAGCCGTAGCCTGCAGGCGCTGACAAGCAACAAGTTCCCCCGCGGTCCTCCAGCCCTAGTCTGAGGAGGAGAAGGGACTCTTACCTGGCGACAGGGACAGCTCTCCGGCGCAACCCACCTTTGCCAGAGCCCCCGGGGTGTGAGCCCATCGAGGGGCCGGGAGCGGTGCGCAGCCTGGGCTAATTTTAAGGAGGTCCCCTGCCAGTCCCCACTTCATCTGGGAACTTTCTGGGCGGCGAGTACGCAGCCTCGCCAACCCTGCTCTGTAGCCCTGTAGCCCGGCACTGGGGCAGGCACTGGGAACCTGGCTCATTCATTAGGATCACGTAAGAACTCACGGGGACCGAGTCTCTCGCGCGCAGTGGGGGTTTTTGCGTAAACCTAGAGGGTTCTCAAGCTGGATGTTGGCTGCTTTGTCTTCTGTAGTCGCCAAGGTGGTTGAGAGTTTGAGCTTGCGGATATTGCAAAGGGTTATTAGATTCATAAGTCACACCAAGTGGTGGGCGATCCGCTGAGCAAAGCCGAAGTTCTCACATGATGACTTCAAGCGAGACACTTTACCTTCCAGCATCTGTCGGGGAGACGAGATCTTAAGACACTTGAGTCTCCAGGACAGCAAAGACACAATGGTGAGTAGCAGGGAACCCTGCATTCTAATTGAGAAATCTTGACATGTTGCTTAACAACAGGCAGACCGGAGCTCAGCCCAGGGCTTCTCACGCCAAGAGGCAGCAGCCACCCAGGCCGAGGGAGCCGGGCTTTGACAAGGTGCAACTTTAATGGGAATCCTTTGAGATTTAACACGGCGACGTGGAACTGCGTGGAGCAAACTTGGGACTGGAGGGGGTGTGTGAACATGCTACAGTGCGGCTGGAGGCTGGGGCCGGTCTGCTAGCTCTCCTGTTGCCTTTCGTGTGTGCTGCGTGAGCCTGTTCCATGATTTATATGTGGGCATGTAATTGACATCCGCACGGGGGTTAACTTCCATCTAAAACAATAATGCTCTTGGAGGCTGGGGTTAGGGATGGTGTAGGGGTAGCGGTGGCGTAGGGGCTGAGAGCTGAAGTGAAGATGGGGGTGGGGAGGGAGACGGAAATAAGTCAGAAGTGCACAGCCCCGGGGAATGACACCGGTAATCCTTGGAAAAGGGTCTCATCAACATGTGATCGACCAGGAACAGGGTGGCTTTGGCGAAGCCATCCACACGTGACAACACGCAAGGAAGTGGAGGAAACCGTGTAGAGCAATATCAAGTATCACTTAATTAGAGAATTTGTAGCCTTTTCTGCCTGCTGCGCCTGCTGTGCGATTCGGGCTGGCGGGGTCCATTCAGAACCCTGGACAGCGCCAGTGGATCTGTCCTAGGTGGTGGACTCAGGTAGCCCTTTGCTGGCTGTCAAGCCAACCCCGTGTCGCCCTTAAAGAGCGTCTTTTTCCGAGGTTTGGCTCACACAGAGCGCGGGGCTGGAGGGAGTCAGATTTTGTAGCGGAGCGTTAGGAAGGCAAGCCCCAGTTTGGTGCCCCTCACTGAGCTCGCTGAAGTTGGCTTCCTAGCGGTGTAGGCTGGAATAGACTCTTGCAAGCTCCGGGTTGGTATACTGGGTTAACTTTGGGAAATGCAAGTGTTTATCTCCAGGATCTAGCCACCGGGGTGGTGTAAGCCGCACAGAAGGTAAGCACCGGGGCGGAGACCCCTGCATCTTCAATTCCTGGGCTGCCTTGAAACCCGGGTTTTGGGAAGAGACGCGAGGTGGAGGGGAGGAAGTCGAGGGCGAGCGTGAGAGGGGGCTCTTCCTTGGTATTTGGCCAGTTTCCACGGCCCTAGTAGGTGAGAACCCCGGGGCCAAGCGAGGTGGGGAACCTCTGTCTTCCTGCGGATGTCACGAGTTGAGTGAACTTGGACCTGCAAATGTCTGATTCAGATGGACGATTTCTCTCTTCCCCCTTCCCCTCGCTCTTTCCCGTTCTTTTGGTGGTGTGTATGGGAGGGGGGGGGCGTACAGTAGATTCATGGCTAATTGTGAAGATTTTGCACAGCATCCGATTTCCTAAGACTGACTTGGTACCATAGAGGATCAGGCAGTGGAGGTGGCGAGCCGCGAGGAGAGGGCGGTGGAGGTTGGGGCGAGGGAAGGAGGTGAAGCTACATTTCCAACACAAAATGAATCAAGGTAATTTGGGCTCCTCTAGTGAGCAGGATTCCTTCTCCGCTCCCGCCCCCCTCTGCACCCCGCCCCCTCCTCCTGCCTCCTTCCCTCCCGCGTCCTCCTCTCGCGTCTTCTCGTCCCTGGCTGGATGTCTTTCTGGGTTCTCTTTCCTTCTTTTCTTGCTTCCTCTCTGCCCTCCCTCCTCGCGCGTTTGGGGCGCTGGCTTGGAGGGCTCCGGCTTTCTCTAGGGACGGGGGAGCCGCCGAGACCGCTCTGAGTCCAGGTCCGAGCCAGTCGGGGTAACCAGGGAAAGGGGGGCCTCGGCTCGGAAACGGATGGTCCTTTCCGGACCAGGAGCCAGGCAGCGGGCCCGGGCGGGCGGGGACCGGCGGGCGGGGACCGGCGGGCGGGGGCGGAGGAACAGTCCTGAGCCTTGCGAGGCCGGGCGCACAGGGCGCAGGGCGCGGGGGCCGCGGTATAGACGCTAGGCGCGGCGGGGAGATCCGGGCGCTCGCAGCCGGCCCTACGCCGCCCCCGCCCGCGCCCGCGCAGAGGACCCGGAGCGCCCGGCGAGCGCTGGGCGCGTCCTCCTGCCTCAGCCTCTCTCGCCCTGGGACCTGCGCGCCCCTCGGGGGGGCGGGGGGGCAGCGCTGCGCGCTCCCACAGGCTCACCCCACCCTGCTGGGGCCCTTTGTTCCGGCTGTGGAGCCACGGGAATGGGTGGGTCTGGACTCCTTACCGGCTCTGCCCTGCTCTGGAGAAGGCCAGGGCCCAGGGTGGGATGGGGGAGAGGGGAGCGAGCAAGGAAGGGAAAACCCATTTCCGAAACTCCGGACTAGAGAGGAGGGTGCGAGCGCGGGCAAAGAAAGATTCCCCAAGTGTGCGCAGGTGGAAATGAGAGATGTCCAGCTACGCCAGAGAGTGTGGAAATTTGGAAAGGGGAAAATAATAACAACAGTAATAATGAAAGCCCAGGCTCTGGGATCGGTGGGCTGTGATAGGCTGCTCGACACACAAAGAAGGCGCAGGGCCGGTGACGGAGCAGCCCGCGGCGCCGGGCGCAGATGGCCCAGGTCCGGCCCAGCCTCGGTGGGATCCACGCGCGAGCGCGGCGAGGCGGGGCGCCGGGCGGGGGGATTTCGGATAAGTCTGATGCAATTCCGAGCGTGCTGCAAAGGAACTCCAAGGCGCCCGCATCACCGCCGCCACCCACCTTCCCAGATGGTGCTGTTTTAAATACGGATCCGCAGGGCTGAACGCGGAACGGGGAGATTTATTGCAAAATCCCAGGAAGGAGGGTGGGGTGGGGGTGCAGAATTTAAAGGTGCAAGGCCCGCTTTTCCCCATCAACACGCAAACGGTCGGACTTGTCTTTCTTTCTCTCTGCTGTTCTCTGGATTCTAATTCACCAAGGAAGAGGTGTAAATATTGTGACATTTTGAGGCTGCTCGACGGATGGGAAAAAAAATCATCTGTCAGTCTAAATCGCAGTTGTCTCTCCCCGCGCCTTGCCTCGCCAGGAAGGCTGCTGCTAATACAGTTGCTAGGGCTTCCAGTGTGTGCATCGTTAAGGGAATATTATCCCTTTAGTCTACTTGCCAATTTATCTGACAGTAGGACTGAGAAAATTGTAGATTCCGTGCCTGTAGGAGGCGAGGAGGGAAAATGCTTCTCAGTCCAATTCTCGTAACCTCGAGATCTTTAACAACTTGAATAAACCTCAAAAGTGTCACGTCATGCTCTTACACATACGCACACGCTCTGTCTTCCTCAACTCGGAAGCCGAAATGGTATCGCCTGGAGCGTGGTGGAAATGAATGTCGCTTTAAGAACGCAGCACCTGGCAGCCACTGTTTATCTGTATTTACACGGAGCTCTTGAGCAGGAAATTTCAGTTGCCCTGCTTGAAATCAGAAGGTGATGGGGGTGGGGTAGGGGTAGGAGAGGAAGAGAGGGAGGAGGGGAAGGTAGAGAGAGGAGAGAGAGAGAGAGAGAGAGAGAGAGAGAGAATGGGGGAATATGAATATGTAAAATGTAACAGTATACTAACCTACTCCTGGGGCTTGGTCTTGCATCTTAATATTTCTCTAGGTGTGGCTTCAGCTTGGTGTCACTGTCCCAATGGGGTAGAACAGGATCAATTCAGATAAAAATGCATGCACCCTGCCTGTAGCTGCTCCTGTGTCTTAGATAGGAAACCCTACAACACAGCAGATTCTGGAGGCTAGAAGATGACCAGGGGTTGTGCAAACCCTGAGGCAGGCTCTCCACAAGCAGGCGTCACTGCGACGCCCTCTTTGCACACAGCCTTTTCATCTGGTTGGGCCAGAGGACTAGTAAGTTGGAAGCATCATCTGCTTGAGTGGCCCAGGCCTGTGCCCTGGGACTCCGGAAGGCCGAGCCCTGGCTCTCAGGCTACTGTTCGTCAGGTGTGTCTCAGTGTAATGGGAAAGCAGGCTGTGCAAAGCTCTAAGCTCAGCAGATGAAGCTTCCACCTTCATTTATTTGCCGGGATCTTTCCCTATCAAATCTCTAATCTAAATTCTTAATAAGGAAACAAGCTGCTGGATTAAGATGCTTTCCTTTTCCTGGCCTGTCCTCTAGGGGAAGGTATGGTAAGAAACAACATTGCAAAATCCAGAAGTGGGGCAAAAGGAGACACAGACAGACAGAGAGACAGACAGACAGATAGAGGCAGAGAAAAAGAGAGCCAAGGCCATAGAGACATAGACTGAATCACAACAGAACAAGAGAACCAGTCACCAAAATAACAACAATATGAGGGAAAATTAGTGTTACAGTATGACACATAGTTTTTATTTTTTTAATCCTGTGATCCTAAGATCAAGCTCCAATTGGCTCAGATAACATTCGCTTGATCATATTGCTTACAATCTGCCAGCTAAAATGTCTGTGTATATAGCTTTAAATAAATTTTTCTCCACTAAAGGTCAATAAAGGTGATATATATATATATATATATATATATATATATATATATATATATTTGCTTTGAATTGGGACAAGCTAGTCTAAATCATTCCAATGATTTTAATGACTATGAGCTGATATCATCTGATTTTAAAACTCTGCTTAAAACTAAATTTGTTCTCGAACAGTGTTGACTTGCCAGGAAATATCTATTTTTGTAGCTTGCTTTCCACTCTATGGGCAACTTAATGAGTTGCCTATTTTAATTTTACAACTGCTACCTCAGAAGTATCTCAAATTATCTTTCTCTTGCTGGTGTCTTTCTCAGCTGATCTGCTCTGCAGTGTGTGCGTGTTTGCTAGTGGGAGTGTATCAGGCAGCGAGCTGCTTAGTGCACATGTATAACCCATGTAAAAAACAACATGCCATCTTATATCATAATAAAAATAAGTCTTAGCATTCAATGCAATCCTACCGTCACTTAATGCCACAGAGGTGAGGGTTGTCTTGAGGGGGGATGAAATTTTTATTCAAAAAAAAAAGAAAAGAAATTTTTGTTCAATAGAAAAATCTGTCCCTGTTTTGGCTTCAGGATGACCATAACTTCAAAATGATGAAATCTTTCACCCCTTACTTCAGAATATGGTTTACAGAGAAAGAGACACCTGTTCCATAAAGGCCAGAACCCCCAAAATGCCATGGTGTGGAAACCAAAATATTGAATCTTTTGTCCCTGTCTCCATTCCTGTTTGGGCCTGGGGGTTGCCTTCTCAGAGTTTAGCCGCTTATACAGACTTTCTCCCTCTCTCTCTCATTCTGCATCCTTATTGAGGCCCTGAAGTATCTCTCCCTGCTGTGGTGAGACTCTGTACTTCCTAGTCGCAGAATGCTTTGGAAGGTCTTCACAGGTTTCCTTACTTAGTCTCCCTCTCAGCTGGGCAGGGCAGGAGCCAATGGTCACTTGTGGCCACTGAGACTACAGTGCAGAGAGGGCCCAGACTCTACAACCAGCAAGCAAAAGGCACAGCACCTCGAACCTCCTTTTCCCCACTTCAAGGTCTTTGGCGTTGTTATCCAAACTGTGTTTTCTTCAGCTCAACTAAGGCATCAGAGGGAGCTTCAGGCATTGTTCCTCCCTCTTTCTGTTCAGTCAGTGAGAATATTCTCCAGAATTTCCAAAGCTCTGCTAGTGACACAGACCTGCCCTTCCTAAGCCTCTCTCCCCTTCTGCTGTAGTGCTTGCCTCAAAGAAGCCAAGATCTTCTGTAGCTGACGCAGCCAAGTCATGGTCACTAGTCCCCCGAACAAACTGGAAAACAGGCCAAGAAGGACATCACTTCGACTCATGAGTCACAGCACCTGAGGGCCGGCCTGGGCGGGTTCCCAGGGGTCACTTGGCCCTGCCTGTGTCTGATGCATGCATTCATGCAGGCTAGTTTCCTTTCAACCCTCTGGAATTTCATCCCCGTCATTGCAGATGCCTGTGTCCTGCTTTATCCTGGGAGACATTCCTTGGGGACCTTGCGTAGCCCGTGTGCATGGCTGGCCTTTTCCCACCTCTCTCTGCAGTGTGCACCTTCTTCTCAGACTCTAACTTTCACAGTTTGATTTTCTAAATGTTAATGGAAGGTCTGCTATGCACGAGGCCCTGAGCTCCGTGTGGACACCTAGCTGGGAGCAGGGCCCAGTGGTCCCTGTGGGGTGAGGCCTGTGAAGGAGACCCCAGGATGTACCCCCCAATTCTCACCCACCCTTAGGGAGTCAGGGGCTTGTGAAAGCTCAGCTTTTCAAGAGAACACGTAGTGAACCAAACTGAAAGCTTGGATTCAAGCCTCATTCCCAGCTCGTTGTCAGCAGCTGGAAAAGTCAGTCGCCCTGTGATCTGTTTCCTTACACAGAAAACCAGGTGGGTGTCTCACTCGGTGCCAGCTGTGCCCTACACTCAAATGATGTGAAGATGGAGTTTATAGGTGTTTCTCAGTGGAAATTAGAGCCTAACTTATTCTAATCCTCTATGAGTTACAATTTTTAAAATTTGTTTATTTATGTGGCACAGGGTCTCTCTGTATAGCTCAGACTCAATGATTCTCCTGTCTCAGCTTCCCAAGCGCTGGCATTACAGGGATGTGCCACCATGCCTGGTTCAAACGGCCAGCACAACACACCCAGGGTTTGGGAGCAGCATGGCATGCTGTACCAGGGATTGAACCTGGGTCCTTGTGCTTACCAAGAAGGCACTTTGATCACTGAGCTATCTTCCCAGCCCTACAATTCCAAACACTACTGATTTTTAACTCTAATAATAATAATAATAATAATAATAATAGTAATAATACAATTGATAGAAGAAATCTAGGTGTTGAAGATATCAAGCTTCTTAAATTTTTTTTATTGTGTATTTGTATGGCTGAGTTGTTTGTTTTGCAGTACTATGAACTGAATTTGGGCATGCCATATGCTAGGCAAGAGGTGTACCACGAGTTACACCCTCGACTCTCTTTTATTTTTATTATGAGACTCCCATCTTGAAATAAAGCTACCTGCACCAACCTCAGACTTGCCACCCTACTGGCTCCCCTCCCAGGTAGCTTGGCTTACAGGGCGCATCACCACACCCAGAGTGAATCTACTGCTTTCAGGGAAATGATAACAGTGAAACCCTCCACAGGAGCTGTAGTCTCCTAGCTCGGCAGGGTTACTCTGAGAGGGAGTGGTCCAGTGGAAGACTCTCTGTCAAATCCCACACTCTCTTCCTGGGACACACAGAAGTTTGGATTTCTTTTTAAAATCAGTTATTTTGTCTTGGAATTGTGTGGGTCTCGTTAATAATGCATTCTATACACACAGTAATAGAGCATTAGCTAGGCCAGCCAGTAGAAACATAAAAGGGAGCAGGTAGCCCTAGGATTGCAGAGGCTGTGAGGGTATCTGACACCCAAGAAACGCTATAAATCTGTCCTTAGCTAACTCATCCTGGTGGAGATAATTAAGAGAAAATGTGGGTGTAGGAAGAAGGCCAGCCATTGCTTGGGATTGGCTGGATGGCTGCTGTAGTTCAAAAACAATTGGGACAGCCACCCACGCCGAGCATCACTGCCCTTTGATGAGACAGCTATTGACTTTTATAAGGATGCCATATTTAGACTAACTTCTGATGCGCCAGGGATGATAGGCATCATTTTTGATTGCTATTTTAGACAAATGGCAAAATCTACTTGAGTGTACTAATTTAAAAATTAAAAGAGCCCTTTAAAGTCTAGTTTCTAAAAAAACAGTCATTTCTCCACCTCTGTCCTCTGAATCTAATTGGTAGAAGCTGGCAGACACCTGTTTCTCCTGAGACATTTCTACCATGAGGCAACATTTTCTAGACCACCTCAGGCAGTAAAAAAGTACTCTGCCAAAGTTTTAATCTCTAAGTGAATGTTAAGTGCACCACCAAAGCTCTGTATACTGGAAAGGGAGGTCCCGTGGTTGCTCTTCACAGTAGGAGAAATTACAGCTCCACTATCGGGTCTCCTAGAAGGCCCTAACATTGCGTCACCTCTACCCACCTGCCGCGCCCGGAACGGCCAGCCCTGCTTTATCCCTAAGTGGGTCTGAGCACAGCTAACTGTTCAGCTGGGTACTATATGAGGTTCCTCAGCACCCAGGTATGGGCGTGGGACAAGGGCTAGGGGTGAAGCGGGGACGGGACACAGAAAGGGAGGCAGAGCTAAGATCACCCAAGCCAGCTGATTTTCCTCAGGAACCTACATGAAAATTATGACGACGGGAGATAACACCTACCTTGCTTTTATCTAGCATTAAGTTACCTGCTTTGCACTGTGCGTATTAATTTTTGGAGAGAGATTATATCCCAAACAAGGATGCTAGCACTCCGGGAGTCAAAGTAACTTACTGAAACACAGTAAGTCCTCCTTGGAGAAACCAAACTTCCAATGTCAGTTACCGATCTCTATCACACCAGGCCCTAGTGAACAACCTGTGCCCAGGTTTGACTTGGATCTCCATTTTCAGATGGTTTACATGCATTTTTTAAAACATGTATTTTGTGCAGGGTCACACTATGCAGCTCCAACTCATAGTGACAGTTCTCCTATTTTCAGCCTCCCAGCCTTGGGACTACAGGCATGTGCCACCACGCCCCTGCTCAATCGCTGGCTCAGTGGGTGTGGGAGGAGGGGGAGGGGAGCAGCATACATACATATTTTAGTTTACAGTTCGGGCATTTTTGAGAGGATCTTGCCCTATGGTCCCAGCTGGCCTTGAGTTCACTGTGTAACCCAGGCTAGCCTCAAACTCACAGAGACTATCCTGCCTCTGCCTCCTGAATGAATGTTGGGGTTACAGGCATGCGCTACTACCTCCAGCCACATATTTTCCTAAGAAGTCTTTACTACACCCTTTGAGATGGTGAAGAATCTCCACCCCAGCAGTCACAAATGTTTCATAGAACCAAATCATCTGAATACTTGACGATAAAATTCTCTCAAATCGCTAATGTTGCCTATTTCTTCTAAAGCTTAGTTTGCACCATCATGAACTGGACAGGAATACTAATAAATAAAAATAATAATTTTTATTATAATAAAATAGTAATACCCAATTTCAATGAGCTCACCTCATTGAGCACTTCACACTTCCAGTTTGTAGAGTCCTCGTGACAGTCTTTCTAGGTGAAGATCCTCCTTCTCCATGTAGAGGTAAGGAGAACTGACTCTTTGGTGAGCCAGCTAACTATTCTAAGTCAGCAAGGCCAGTAAGTGGGCAAAAGCCTACATCTGTCTAATGCCAAAGCTCCTCCATCTTAAACTAATCTGCAGAAAACCCCTGCACAAGTTTAGTGGTTGTTCCCATTGCTGTCTTTCTTGTTGTTGTTTAATACTGTGGCCAGTTCAGCATGCCCTGGAGTTGAGGCTGGCACAGCATGTGGTGTGGGGGATCAAACCACAGTCCCTGTGGTTACCTAAACTTGCCTAAGCAGGTGCTTTACACCACTAAGCCATCTCGTCACCCTCCACCCCCCGCCCCCCACCTCACTGCTGTCTTGCCTTACCCTGGCAAGATAGAGAAAACAGTCAAAAATAAGAACCTATTCATGGAGTAGAAAGACTTGAACCTGGGGCTCCTAGCCTGCACACCCTTCCTTCCACTTACCGTAGCTTACTGCCCAATGGATGATGCCTGACTCCTTTCTTAACTTGTTTAGGGCAGTTCCAAGTTCGTTGACTTCTGAGAGTTATTGAGTAAGAAACGTTATAAACTGTTTAGATTACGACCTGGTGTGTTTAGAAGTCATTTCATAAGTTTGCCTTTCCCAAGTCCTGCTGGCTGCGGCCCTGCAGATGCTGCGGTGAGACACGGACTTCAGAGCCTTGCTGTGGACAGCAAACCCCAAAAGCACTGTGTTGTTTGCAGACACAGAGAAGAAGAGAATGGGCCGGCAGGGCCTTGAACGAGATCGCGCAAGGCTCACGGGCCCTGCTGGGGACCGGAATGTTTACAGCTTGCCTAGTGGGGTTGCATGCGCTCCTCCCGGGCTGCACTCCAGAGGGGAACTTCTGTGGCAACACATCTGTGGAGGGCGCCAGGAGAGGGAACGGGGTCGGCTGCATCCCTGCTCTAACTTGGAATTCAGGGTACTAATCTAGAAAGACGATTTGTTTGGTGACAGTGTGGGAGAAGGATCCACTCGTCCACATGTTTCGTCAATCCTTGTGCTGGAGAGCAACTGCTGGAAGGATTCAATGAAGGGTTGGAGGATCACTGGGAACCCGGAGCTATCGCAAGCCAGTGGGCTTTGCGGAAGCGCTGACGTCATGTAGGAATCCAGGACACCGAAGTCTCCGGAGAGACCGCATCTCACTGCCCTGACTAAGCAGGGAAGGACACTAGGAACTCGTGCGTTTGGTATGGCCCAGCTCTCAGGAGCCAGCCAGAAGTGGAGGACTGCAAAGGACATTTCCATGTGTGAAGAAGTCCATCCACAGCCTGCCTAGTGAGAACAAAGCCGTTTAATAAACAGGGATGAATGTCCACCACGGCCCAGGGCGCTACAGTTCGTGAGAGGGCATCTAGATGTTCATGGAGAAAAGGGCTTGGATGCGCCCGGTTCGTGGCGCCCCTCTGTGTACCTACGTCATGCGGGGGTGGCAGAGCCACGGGCGGATGCATCACCAACTGTGGCAGCTGGAGCTCACTGAGCACCGACCTCCGTTTATCGACCGGCTACCGGAAGTGCTCCCAGTGCAGCCTGTCCATGGCGCCTACAGCATGTGTGTGAACTGAGCAGGCTCCGCGGCGGCCAGCCCAGGTCACAGCGCTAGAGAGTGACTGAGTCTAACTAGAACCTAGGTCTTTTCTTGGTTTCTGAATAACTGAAACCAAAAGAAAATAGGAACACCTCCTGAGAAAGACTATCTTGACCTTTAAAACATTAAAAGGAAAAGCACTGTTTTTTTTTTAATTTTTTGGTTCCAGGGATAAAACTCAGGACCTTAACCTTGCCTGGCAGGAGCTTATGGTGTTGGGCCGTATCCGTAGCCCTTGGTTTTCGAAACAAAATATTTTGTATCTAATAACTTAATCACTAAAGTAGCACCACGGTGGCAACATGCCAATGAAATTAATTTCAAAATGACGGGACAAAGCTAATTGGACCTTCAAGCCCTTCGGCATCACAGAGGCGCTGGGTGATTACTGCAACACTGGCTTCGGCTCAGCAGCAAGGTAAGCTAGAGCCTGGGCCTCCGAATCCCGTCCTGCTCACCGGTGCTTCCAAGCCCGTCGTCCGCTCTCCCTGCGACAGCACCCTCCCGCGCTTACCAAAAACTCAGTTCTTCTGGCTCACTTCCCACCTTGGAGGACACCTGTGGGCATGGATCTGTTTCTCTTAAAGTGATCAGGATTAAGAGAATAGCTCTACAATTACAGTGAGATTCCCCAGGCTTTCACAACTAGAAGTCTTTTTTCCCCATTTAAAATTTGGATCACTCTCCTTTCCCCCCAAAATGACCCTTATGGCCATTATCTGTTCTACACCTGTTACCCTGTACTGCCTCGGGTACTGGGACCCAGCTCAGGGGCACCGTACCACCGAGCCACATACCCAGTCCTCTAAATTTTTGTTGTTAGCTTTGGGCTCACTAAATTGCCCAGGCTGGTCTTAAACTTGCACTTGACTATAATTCTGCCTGTGTGACTAACTTTTAATGCTTAGACCTTGTCCTAGGGTTGTGCTCTCCTAAGCATCAATTAACTGAAAGATAAATCAGACATTTTATAAACCCTTTCCTAGGAATAGAGAATAAAATCACATACATCACTGAATTTCAAAAACACAATAAATTTTAAAAAGAATTTTATGCAGGGACTACGGGGTCTCAGTACACACATCAGACTCTTAGTGATCCTCCTATTTTCAGCCTTCCAAGCACTGGGATTACAGGCACACACCCCCACGCCCAGTCTCTGTTGCCATCTCAGTGCACTGCAGGGGCAGGGCTGGCACAGCATGCACAAAAGCACAATACAAATACGATAACTAACTAGGCTAGCAGTAACCAAGCATATGTCAAACCCCGCATACATTTTTAGATAATCAGTGTGGTGCAGGTCGGCATGCTTGCCTTTCGTGCAGTTGCACTTATGTCTGCTCACTTTACTCTAAGTAGCTTTTGTGCGCAGACAAAATAGAAGGCAATGAAAATTGGGCTTGCAGAGTCGCTCCGCCACGGTCTGCAGCCACAGGCTGGTTGTCACGCAGTCAGATTATGTTGATCATGGGAGGCTGGGAATTTAGGTCAGGGTTCAGCATGATGGAAGGTGACAAGCAGATCAGAGCAAGCATCCGCTATGGACACCAGCAATTTTTTATTAAAAAGATCAACTGGTGTGTCATGGTTTATGTCTAGTTGTTCCCCCCAAAGCCTCATGCAGCCCTGGGATGGGCACTTCTATAGATTGAGACTTGACTCGAGTCACTGGGATTATGTGATTTAGTACTGATCTAGAATTTGAGATTTGATCCATGATCCCTGGGATTATGTGTTTTAAGTACTTCTGGGATTATAGCTGTAGCCTAAGGCAGATAGGCTTAGGTGGAAAGCCTGAATGTAATATAAAGAGAGATGGAGAGAGCTGTTGCTGTTGAGCTGTTGCTCTCTGCTGCCCTGTTTGGTCGATTGCCTCTGTCACGATTGTTGCTGTTCCACCGCCATGAACTGGATGTTCTCTGCCCTGTTCCATTCAGCCTTGGGCCAGCAGAATATGGACTGAAATCTCCAGTAACTGTGAGCTAAATAAACCTTTCCTTCTTTCATTTTGGGTGTTGGGTATTTGTCCCAGCAACAAGTGAAGAGTAACTAAGACATGGTAAAACCAGCTGCTTGGCTCACTCTTCAGAAAGCCAAATCTTTGAAATCACACAGGATCCCCAAACACTCTCCTGCACGTAGGTATGAAAGTTGTGGGCAGAGGAGGCATTTGGCATTGCCCTATCCAGCCTGCGGACTGGTGTGAGAAAAGATGATGGCAGTGTGAGGGTGTCGCCTGGAAATCTAGTCAATTTGTGTCATGATATCAACACCCGACTTGAAAAGCTGTGTAGTCAGATACCAGTCCTGTCCTTGGACAGACAGACAGACAGACAGACAGACAGACAGACACACACACACACACACACACACACAGCCTCTGATATCAGACTTAGACTATTGTCCAAGTGGCAGAAAAATGAGTTTGCCACAATATCTATAAATATGATCAATTCCGGTCTTGGAACTTAAGTGTATGGCTGTGTTGTTCCCTATTTGGTCATTCGGTCTCTTTTCCCTTTGTCCCTGTCCTCATCTTCAAGGAAACAGTCTATTTGCCTTATGCATTTACTTACACCTGTATAATTTCCTTAGCTAGAACAAGACTGACCACCTCCTGCGTCTTCTGGGGCTGGGGAAGGTTGCGGGAAGCCTGCTCAGTGAGCCACTTTGATCATGGCGTCCTTTCACAATCTCTCAACATGATTCGTGATGTGATGAACAAGAAGTCAATGTCTTCTCCTCCTCAGTTCCTTTTCGAAATTCCAACTTCACTCTTCCTGTGGCTTCATCTCTTCTTAGGTTAAATTCATTTTATAGTTACCGTTGAATATGCCCTAAAGAGAGAGCCAGTGGTAGCAATAGAGTTCCCGATGCTCTTGTGCTGTGTAGCTGGGTTACAGAGAATCAGAAAGCTCCAAACACCAGTAATGGAGATAAAGTGAAATCTGAGTGAAATACATAGTAAAACTGGAGTCAGGTGTTGTGCGGGTCAGTGCAACTTTCATTCATGGGACTTAACCTAGTTTTTCTTTTTTTTTTTTTTTTTTTTCTTTTTTTAGCAAACTTTATTTATTTATGTTATGGCTGGCTCAGCCTGCCCAGGGGGTGGGGCTAGTGCAGCATGTGGTACCAGGGATGGAGCCACGGTTCCTGCAGTTGCCTAAGCTTGCCTAAGCTTTAGACTTTGACCTAGTTTTATTCACTTTATTTTAACTGAGTTTTCTTACAGCGAAAATGAAAAAAAAAATGTTCACTTTTGGAGAAAATGAAGAGGGCTTGAAAGGTAGGGCAGTGTTTCACACCTGTGAATTAAACAAAGAGAATTGTACAAAAACTCCTAAAAATTTGGAAATACTACTATAATAAAACATCCACAACTTAGCATAGTAAATGAAGAACAGAATCATTGCGTTCTGAAGCAATTTGGAGAGGGGGATAAAAAGGACAACTAAATATCCTACTCAAGATGTGAATCGTCAGGGAGAAAAAAGTCTAAAGATAGAAGATATCAGCTAGGACAGAGGAGAGAGCTTTGATATGAAGCTTCATCTTTCTGCTCAACAAGCCTGTCCATCCCCAGTGTGCAGAGGGGGATCTGTCAATCAGATTGAATCTTCCCTTTAGCTTTAGCTGACAGCTGTGTTCAGATAATTCACAACGCCCATGTTTCCTGAGCCCTGGATCATTTCACACACACACACGTCTGCTTCGGGCTTTGCATTTTCAGAAGGGTATGGAAGCTTTGGAGGAGGTCCAGGCAGACCAAAGGGAAAGGATTAATAGCCTGGGAGTTGGAGTTCAGGAAGAAGTTGTGAGATTGGATCTCTTGCCATGAGAAAAGGCTGAGTGGTTACTTTAGTAACACAAGGAGGTTAGAAGGCAGCTGTGCTCCATCTTCAGGAGGACTGGATGAAATAAGACATAAATGGCAACGAGAGCTTCCAAGAACTAGCATTGCTGGATTCTAGACAAATCACAGCCGCAGGCTGTGCCTTCTGCTTCCCTGGTCTGCAATGGCAGACCTACTGGCCCGGCCGTGCGATCCCTCTGAATCTGCCTTTTTAATTTTTGGTACCAGGAACTGAACTCAGGACGTTGTGCTTGCCAGGCAGGTGCACTGTCACTGCTATAACTGCAGCCTGGAGCTGCCTTTTTGAAAGTCTACCTTGCCAGAATCAGAGAAATTATTTACCTCAAACAAAGAATACTTGCCTATTTTCTCTTTATTATGTCCTCTACCCTTCATCCTTTCTCCGTCTTTTGAAAATAGCACAAACAGCATAACTGGGGCAGTGAGTAGCCATGGCGCACATTCTCCACCCTCCAGTGTCCTGCCTTTAGGGGCGACCTTCTTACCACTGGGTTTCTGCTGGCCACCAGGCACACATGGGCATCCTTCACTACTGGACGCCACACTGATGACAAGACAACACCACAAACATTTCCTGGCCTTGCTTAGCTGCCCAGTGGTCCAGTGGATTAGGGCACAAGTGATGGCCTGCAACATGGGCTTCCAAAGGGTGAGAATATCTTGTCTTTATCTGCCTGTTTCGTGGCCCACAGCACAGTGCAGCTGTGTAACAGGTGCTCAGCAAGTTTTCAGCAATCCAACAAGGGCAACTGGCACTTGAAGGGGAATAGGATGGAGCCTGCCTGAAGTTTCCAAGTGGTCCTGTGTGCTAGGCCCAGTGAAAGTGCAGGTTCTGTGATGCACATGTATCGTAGGTGCTCTTCCCACTGGGCCCACATCTGTGAGGACAGGCCCACATTGTACCCAGTTTCTTTGTTCAAAAGGATTCAGGAGAAACACTGTGTACGTTCATGTGCCACAGATACAAAAAACAGCCTGTGCTCTTGAGTATGCTATATTAATATGGCTTTAGGAAGTGTGATCATTATTTTTCCTAAACTGTTTTTTCTTGAAGGATGTAAAATTAGCAATAGGTAATCTCCCCTTCCAGTAGCATCACATAATCTAAGATGGTTGGCTCTCAAACTTAAGGCTCTGATCCAAATCCTGAAACCCCCTGACTAAAGAGGCTCATTCTTTCCCTAGCTCTTCTCGTGGTCAACCCAACAACAGCTACTGTGCTCAGCATTCTGGCTCATTCCCACCCCTACAATTGCATAGCCCTTACCGACACTTGCGGAAATCTCGTGATGAGCAAGTGAACTGATTCCTTGCTGTTAAGTTTTAACTGCTCTCAGGGAAAATCTGAGTGTACCAGATTTTCGGTGTGCCACCAAGTTGACCATTCTCATATGCTTGAGGGGAGCTTCAGCTTCAGAACTTCCTAACAAAGGTTGCTTTTTTTCCTGGAATGTGCCAAACATTACTCCCAGATGGGATCAGTCTTTTACCCTCTTGTTCTCCAGTCCACAGCTGGACCCTTCTAGATCTTTCTTCTGGAGTCCCTTGCGTTGTTTATCACCGATGTCCTGCCTGGCTAGTGATGCCTGTAACAGGTGGTGACCAATTTGGTCCTGTGGGAGTACAGCACAAAGCTCTTCTATGGTTCCTGAGAAGCTTACAGGGAAGTGCTTCCTTGTGAATAGAAAAGTGATTCTACCTGGAAGCCTTTCTCTGGCAGGTCTTCTTCAATAATTGCAGGGAGTCTTGATGACATGGTTTGACTCTGGTTGGGACCTTTGAAATCACCCAGCTTGAACTTGAAAAGACCCTCACCACTCTGTTCACCAGGAGACTTTTCTGCTCACTTGTTCTTTCCCTGGGGTCATGACTTACCTACTCCCATATTCCACAGTGCTTGAGATCCATCCACCTGATACCAGGCAAGGCTTTTTGGGAAAGAAAAGTGAAAGCAAAAGTAACTAGGAAGCTTATATAAACATAACTAAACATAAAATGCTTGTACTGAGAGGAGAACTGATCTCAGCCAATTAAAATTATTAATAGAAAAAAGATGTCAATGTCAAGTCTGCGCCTACTGCCTCCGCTCCCACTTGGGCAGTGAGCACTGGTTCATGCATCCTGACAAGCATGGAAGGCAAGTCACATTTCCCCTCAGTTTTATCCCCCTGGAATATCGGGTTACCACAGTATTGGACCGTAACTAAAAAGACAGACATGGACTGCTCCAAGATTGACTTCAAGCCCCAGAAAGAGAAATAAATTGCATTGTCTTGTCAAGCCATGAAGTTTTTCCTTTTAATGATAGAAAAATATTCACATCCTAAGTTTGGCATCTTGGCTCCTAACATGTGTCACAGACCAATCTTTCACATGAATCAGAAATGAATGCTGTATGTTCTCAGCATCACCTTGGAGCACAAGAAGAAAATCACTTTATAAAGAGCTTCATCTTAGACCGCCCCAACTCTCCATATTATCTGAACTAAACATATGAAAACTTCAGAATACTACACAAGGCACTGCCTTGAGATTAGCAGGGCTTCCTGGTTTTTGAAAGATGTATTTGCAAGGGGGTGGAGGTTCCCCCCCCCTACTTTGTTAACACAATAACCACAAGATAGAAAGCTGGCAAATGCCCAGATGTATTAAGAGGTCTCATCACCAGGTCCTTCTGAGTTGGCATTTGATCTTCTTTTATTTGTTCCTGTTCTTGCCTCTCCTGTCTCAGTCTTTCCTCAGTAAAACTGCTCCACTCACTGGAAAGTGCAGATACAAACATTTGTTTATAGAATGGCAGAGGAGAGTAAGAACCAGATTGGCTGTGGCCCCGCCCAATCAGAGCTTACACATGAGGATGCTTCTCTCTGGAGCAGGAACACTGGCCTGGACCTGGGAATTAAGTAGATGGTCCACTAGCAGTCACTCCTACACTGAACTGCACCGAGGAGGCTTGTAAAGATCCTACACCCTCCCTTGCCAAAGAATTTTTTAGAAATGAATTGCAACTGAGCTTGCAGGTTCCACAGTATGCTTGCTGTGGACTGAGGTGTTTGGTTAAAAGTCTGGGGTAGGTTGCATCTAGCCCTTTATAAAGCCATTCACCTGCTTTTAAAATATATAGTTTGTGCTTTGTAAAGTGTATGGCAACATTAAGAGGGATTGTGGGTGCACTCAGCCTGCCCCGTGGGAAACATTACAGAGGGCCACGGAGGTCACCAAGCCCAACTTCGAGTGGCCAGGGCTTCGGTGCTTTTTGCTCACTTCACACACACCAGCTCTTCCACAGGCAACCACCATCTGTGTGGCAGGGAGTTTGTAAGGATCATGCGTCCCATCAAGCTGACAGAGGTGCAAAACTAACTGTGACACTCTAAGAATATGCATATATTTGAATAACTTGACTGTTTAGCCCAGCAATTTGCAAAGGCTCAGAATGATCACACATCCTGTTAGCACTTTCAAATAACACACAGCTCTGTTTATGGAAAGGGAGAGCACCCAGGCAGGATATCTGGCTAGACTTCTGGAACTTACTGTGCGAACCTGGGTAAGCGACCGGTGGCAGGAGCTTTAGTTCCTTCACTAGTCTTCAGACACTATTGAAATCATTTTGCTGTCTTCCCTTAGGTAAGTCGAACCCAGTAGGCAATAATGCCATATATTCTGTTCAGCACCATAGTCCCGGGAACCACAAGAATGTCCAGGAAAGCAAACTGTTTATAAATCGTTCCCTTTGGCAAAATCAATGTTGGAGTGTTTAGGGAAATTCTTAGGGTAGTGACGAGTCCTAGCATTAGTACACATGCATCACTCTGCTTATGGGTGCTTGGGGGCGGGCCCCTGCCGCCCATCTGGGTCCTCTGAGACCAGTTTCACAAGTTTTGAGTGAATTCAGGCTGTCCGCTTTGGAACCTAGGAGGGGATTTGGGGAGTGCTTATTAAAATGTTAACCACTGGACCCGGCCAGGAGGGACCTCCATCTTAACACTGGTGATCCCGTGCTGTGTGTTAGGAGGGCCGGGTGTTCCGTGTCAAGTCTGCCTTCTAGGTCTAGATTGCGGAGCTCAAGGTCCGTCCCAGGACTTACAGACTGCTCCGACCACGTGAGAACTTCTGGCTCTAAAGCAGATACCAGGTAGTCAGCCTTCAGAGTTCCTTAAGGGGCTGAATGAAAGTAGTCCTTTGGCCTCTAGTCCTGTGAGTTCTTTCCTTGGGTCTCCGATGCCAGCTGCAAAAGACCCCTCCTGCGTGACAGAAAGGGTTAACACGCCCCCCTCCCCCATTGCCTAGGCTCATCCTGACTCTGCTTAAAGCTGACTTTTTCAAACATGTGTTAATTTCTGTTCAGGCTCATTATTAAAAGGGTTGTTTTCTGGATGTACGTCCGCTAGGGTTGGAGATAAAAAGATCTGCAAAAGCATGCACTGCCCTGGAACGGAACTCTTCTAATAAAAGATGGATCGTTTTCAATGCGCTGGATTCTGATTCTGGTAATTCGTGCACCCGAGTGTCTATTTCGAGGCAGCGGAGGTATCATATGACACCGCGCGTCAGGGCACCGCCGGGCCCTCTCGCGGATTCCCACCAGCTTCCCCATTCACCACTGCGAGCGCCGCCCCCGCCACCCCCACCCCCTCCAACCCGGGTTGCCTGAGACCTCCCTGACTCGGCCGAGCTCACATGGGGATCCGCGCTGGAGGGGTGCGGATATCGCATCCGCCATGCAGTTTCCACTATCAATAATTTAACTTCTCCGCGGCGGCCCAGAGAAGTCCAAACCCGGCTCCCGGAGACCCGCCCCCTTCCCTTTTTTTTTTTTTTTTTTTTTTTTTTTTTTTTTTTTTTTTTTTTTTCCTTTCTTTCTTTGCTAAAAAAAAAGAAAAGAAAAAAAGAAAGAAAACTACAGCGAAGGTGAAAGATACTCGGTCTGGGAGTTTGGGGCCGAGGACTCCCCGGCGCCGCTGCCTTGATGTTTACTTAGACGAGTCGAGGCTAAAAGGTGGGTTCCGGGCTCCTCTGTATGTTCAGAGCTCCAGCTTCCGCGGGGAGAACGCGACGCCACTGGGTCAGGGCTCCGTAGTCACCCACGGGGCTCCGGCGGGCACGGCGGGAGACGCGGGAAGGTGTGTCCGCCCGGGAATCGCACCCTCCCGGAGCTTAGGCGCTGGGTGGGGACGCGCGAGGTGCGCGGCGCGAGGGGAGAGAGGCTGGGCGCGGCAGATTCGCACTTTCTTCCTGCGGGCTGCTGGGGAGCGCCGGGAGACGCGGGGTCCCCGGGTAGACCTACAGCAGTCTCTCCAAGCCCGGGGCGCGGCCTGCCCCGGGGGTCGCGGGTGAGTTCCGGCGGCGCGAGCGGGGAAGGCAGCGCCCGCGCGCGCGCGGAAGAGCTCCCCGGGGACCCCCGGCTGAGCCCGGCTGAGGAAAAGCGCGGCGTTCACTTTAAGCGGCGCCCCGCACGGGTCTCGGGGGCGCGGGCGGGCGGGGAGGTGCGGAGGGGCGGCGCCGCGGACCAATGGGGGCGCACGCGAAGAGCTAAAGGATGTCCGCGCCGGGCGCCGCGCGCGAGCTGGAGCTCCGGGTCCCCGCCGTCACCCCTGCTGCCGCTGCTGCTGCCGCTGCCACTGCTGCTGCCGCCGCGCCGGGGCGCACCGGCCCGCCTTGGCTGTCCCGCGCACCCAGGGGCGCCTCAGGCTTGCGCGCAGTACAGAGGAGCCGGGCCACCTCCGCCTGCTCCGGGGAACTCGCCGATGAGATCCTCGCGCCCCGGCGGCCACCCGTGCTGCGGGGCCAGCAGGGAGGCAGAGCGCCGCGGGGCCGGGAGCGGGACGGCGATGTGATCCTGCGGCCGGGGACCCGAGAGTGCGGCGTGGACCCCGAGGTAAGCCAACTTGGGGACCGCGGAGTTGCGGGGCACAGAATTCTGCCTCCTTCCCGGCATGGACACAGGGGTCCCAGGTCGCTCTTGCATTCTGAGCGCGTCTCGCCCAGAAGCGGGACCCTAGGTCCCCGGAGCGAAAAGAGACTAGAGACCCCGAGTTACTCCGAGGATCCTGGCACCCTCCCGCGCTGTCCCGGGAGGAGTCTGAGGGAGACTCGAGGCTCCAGCTGCTGGGGTGACCGGGGGACCTTCAAGTGTGCGCCCGATTGAGGGGTGCAGCGTGGGCTGGAAGTGAGGTTCACGTCTCTGTTCGCCTCCCTGCCCCCCCCCCTCACCTGTGTCCCCTGCAGTGGGAACCAAAGCGGTCTCAGATCAGAGCCAGCCTGGAGAACTTGGGGTGCGATCCTGCTACCCGGACCCGACAGGCTCTGCGAACCCAGGGACAGGCGTCAGCCCGTCCTAGCTCCTAGTGTCTCCCACCCGAAAGGAAAAAGTTCTGGGGAGTGGGTGGGGTGCCTAGAGTGGGGTTGGGTTCTTGGGGTGCAGAGGTGGAAGAAGGGTGGGCGCCGGAGCTGCGCCTGAAAGGAACCAGCCCCAGGTCAGGGGTTTGTGCTCAGGGAGCAGGGAAAGCGGCAACTGCAGACCTGGGGACACTGGGGGCGTAGGTTGGGGGCGACCTGAAGGCGCGCGCTGGGCGCAGCTGGTAGGGCGACCTGCCGCGGGCGGCACGGAGGAGCGCGAGGACGCGGCGCGCTAGGAAGGGTCAGGGTGCCCTCTGCTGGGCCTGCAGGCCTGAGCAGTCGCCGGGGAGCTGGGGGCGGGGCGGGCGAGGCTGCGGGTCCCGGGCGAGGGAGGGACTTGTTGCGTGCTGCGTGCTGCGTGCTGCTGGCCGGCCGGGAGCGCGTGCGGCGCCGCGCCGTGGGCTCGGACTGGCCGCGCTCCTTGGGCTCCAATGCGGAAAGTTTTGCTCGGACTTGGGAAGCTTAGCTTAGATGACGGCTAGAGCTCCTCGAGCTTATTTTAGAGTCTCCTGGTTATTTTGCAAAACCTATGCCTCAAGGTCGACTGCACGCAGTGAACATTTTCTGACAAGAATGCAGGAATGTTCTTGGCCAGAAGCACAGAAAAGCATATTTCTGAGTGTTTATTAATCTTCCTAGTACAGTTATCTGTTCAAGCAAAGCCTACATAATTGGGAATGTTGTTTATTCAACTGCATATTAAAAGTCCTGTACCAATAAATGAGACCACCACCACCCCCAAAAAAGAAAATACCGGGCTCAATTTCCTGGAAAAGATCCTGCCTCTCTTTATTTTGCTACTTTCCTTTATTTTTATGCAAAGTTGGTTTTTATATGCTACTTTTAATATGATCAAAAGGTATTTGGGCACACGGCTCGATATGCAGGGTTTTTAACATTTTATTTCATTGAGTTCTAATGCCAGGCTAAGCTCAGATGAGCAGGGAGGCCTCCGGGGTTTACCTCGTACAGCCCTGAGGTGTTTAGGCAGCACCGGGCTGAGAACACGAATCGTTTAGGCAGCACCAGGCTGAGAACACGCATCAAGAGTACTTGGTCTTGGGCCCGGCGGAATGGCTCAGTGGTCTAAAGCGCCTGCTTGGAAAAGCTTGGGTGGCTTCAGGGACCGTGGTTCAATCCCGGGCACCACATGCTGCGCCAGCCCTGCCCTCAGGGCGGGCTGAGCCGGCCATAAAAATGCATGAATAAACAAGCAAAGGTTGTGAAACAATAAATAAATAAATAAATAAATAAATAAATAAATCTTTAAAAAAAAAAAAAAAAAAAGAGTACTTGGTCTTGTTACAAATAGTGGACCCCATGCACCCGGAAACCAGAAACTGCTTCTCACTAATTTTGTCCTGGGGGAGCCAGCACCCCTGACACCCCAATTAACTCCTGCAGATGCTCTTTAAGCTGCTTAGAGTTTATTTTTCCTTTTTAGATTTACCTTGAACTTAGCCCCAGAGGTAAGAAAAAGGAAGAAGATACTTGATCAAATGTAACCATAGTCTCTACTGGAATTTGGAACACGTTGGTCACCATTACTGGACCTTTGGGACCTTAAAGTCCTTGTCTTTTTCCTTTTGCTTTTTTTTTTTTCTACTTGGTTTTGTAAAATGTGATAAAAAGTTGGTAAATATAGGCCAGTAGTAAGTGTGAGGACACAGAAACCATTATGTATGTAGAACTATTTTAAGTTATTACAGAATGTTTTCTATTTATAAATGATATAAGCAGAAAGAAATGGTTTCCAGATAAACAAGGCTTAGGTACATGTTTTGAAGCATTAGAACATTGCAGACACACTTCCACTTCACATTTTTTAAAAGCAAAACAACAGAACTAATTTTTCACATACCTCTGGAGCGTCTCACGGTCTGTTCAGAGTGGAGTGCATAAGTAGAAATCTTGTTTGTTTTAAGGTGATATTTAAGGTCACCTCAGAGGGCAACACATCAGCATGGCTACATCTAGAAAATAAAGCTCTTAGGGACTCTGCTGCAGGGTGTCCCTCTGTCACTTTTCCTTGCAAAGAAAGGGGGTGCAGAGAAAATGGTTATTTGCCTAGAACGAAGTCTTCAGCTCAGAAGGCTGGTTCGCTTGCTAAGCCCTCATAGTGGACCCAGGGGACAGGAAGGTGGCGGGATATTGCTGTTTCATTCTGACTCACCCGGAGGGAAAGAATGAAAATGTAAATGCCGATTTCTAAAATCTTCCCTCTAAGTCTTTGGTTTCCTGTTTAGAAGGGGGCACCATTAGAATGTAAGCTCTTCCCCTCTTCCTGGAATCTCTAAAGAGTCCCAGCTTTTTAATAGTCAAAATGTGGATGATTGATACTCTCATCTCTTTCAAATGTAAATAGCTCTGGTGCAGAGCTGAGTGCACGGATCGCGGAGCACGCCCACCTGATAGTATAGTGCAGAGCGTGTTTACATTTTTTACATTCATCTTAGAAAACCTTCTGGAAACCAGCCTGTCTGTGCCCCTCCCCCATCTCTCTCCCTCCCCCCCTCTCATCTTTTCTAGGTAGTTGACTTGCAAAGTGAAGCAAGGATCTCAGTGTGTACGTGGACTTAACATAGACTTAATTTTCAATTAAATATGCAGAACATTGAAAATACACACAAGGGAAAATTCACATACAAGGAGCTCATTCACATTTTAAGAGTTGGGACACTAGACCCAGAGTAGAGAGGACAATTTCAGACTTCCTGAATGAAAACAGAAAGCCTGGAGACTCTGCCATGGGTAACTTTCAGGAAGGCAGGCCCTGTCAGAGGGCCCCACAACGCTGCTTCGATTTTACTGGCCAAAGTCCCGTTCTGCCCTTGCCTCTGCTGTGGAGGTTTCTGGTTTGTGGGAGGGGCCTGCCTGCCTAGCGCAAATGACTGTCTCTTTAATAAGGTAATTGTTCCCTTGTCTCAACTTGTTTCCAAACAAACTGCTCTGAAGCACTTGGTTTCCACTGATTGCAAAACTGCTCCCTAATTGAAGGACTCTCAGCCTCCTCTGCAGCCCTTCAGCTCCTGAGGGGCTCAGTACTCTGGAGCTGTGAACTGCATGCTAACCAGGACGACTCCAGGAGCCAATTCTGCAGGACTGTAGCTTTCCAACACTGAGTGGTATTCAGGGGTGGAAGAAATCATTTGAAGAAGACTCACATTAATTTACGCTGGGATAAATTATGTTGATTCGGATGAACACAGTGCACAGGTGGGCTTCTGCAGCAAGCGAGCAACCTGAGGGGCTGCACCCTGCCTGTGTCACCTGGGCTTAGAGCCGGGCAAGGGGAAGCAGCAATGGGCCTTGGCAAATGAGCTCTGCACATTATTTGCATGTGAGATTGAACCCTAAGGAAACATTCAGGAGGATTTGGTCTTTTTTAAGTTTAGGCCCATGGGTCCTCAAAACCCCCTTTCAACTGCTACTTAGGATTATGTACCCCTAACCCATGCTATACAGAAGGTCGTCCCTGGAGGGCCACAATACTTATACTCAAGATTTAGAGAAGTCTTGAACCTAGTTATTGAATAATACACAGAGGCCTGATTAAAGACAACTTCGGAAGACTCCACTGATACATTGGCTTTAGAAAGTGGATGAGGAAAAGGGGGAGGAGGAGGAGGAAGGGACCAAAGAGGCGTAACTGCTAGCAGCAGTGTTGGCTCAGACAGCAAGCATGGAAGTACTCGTGCTCACTTGGGGACACTGGAACACCGTGCACTTGACAAGACCAGACTGGCCGAATGTTCTGATCGGCAGCGAGTACCACATGGCCCTGAGTTCTTGCCTGAACCCCAAGGACAGGTTGCGGGTGGATGGGGGCAGAATAATTGAGGGGAAACAGCACCAATATAGCAGCTTCAGTGCCAGCCATCCTAAAGCAAAACTTCATCCCTCAGAGCCAGGAGAGATGAAGGTTGTGTGGTTTCACCGAAACTTCACTTGAAAAACTTTCCATTGGTTGTCACCGTAATAATATCTTGACTCTGACAACTCGAAGAACCTAGTAGTTTCTAAGTAGCCTTTCCTCCTGGTCGCTTTGGTCTGGCTGCCTCTTTATAATGCCTTTCCACACTTCTGGCCTGACTGACTCCTGTGGGAATGGAGGGTAAGAGAGCTTCTTAATTCGAAGATGGCTTAGTGAAGAAATATAAAATTGTATGATAAAAAGTCTCAGGATTTCATGCTTCCTTATTAAAATGAAACCTAGAAGACACCCTGTCATGTATGAAATTAAAATTTATGCAGTAGAAATGGGAAAAAGACAGTTGTCAAGTACAGCAGGCAACTCATCAGAAATTGAAGTTACAGCGCCACCTAGAGAACAAGATCCTCTACTTTGCAAGCTCTGGGGCTGCACCGCTCTGCAGGCAGCGTGATTGGTGGGTGCTGGTTTCTTGCCACCTTATGTAGATCTGGTGTTCGTGGAGTGCCATGGGTGGGAGAGCGGACGTCTGGGATTGTGCGTGGAACTTTAAAACAAGTAAACGCGCAACTTGGCATCCACCCTGAGCGCTCTGAGCATCTTGATGCCGTAGCCAGGCGGGGTGGCTGCCAGGCTCGCAGACCTTGGCCTCCTTTTTAGCGTTCATTATTTTCAAGGGTTTGGGCTCCAGCGTGGAGTACAAAGCTCCGGAGTTTATTCATTTGCCGCAGGCGATTCGTTGCACTTTCTCAGATACAATAGCACCAAATAAATTGAGTGGAAGGACCTCTAAGAAGGCCTTTGATCTCTGGCCTAATTTTAACTTTAATGATTTGAAAAGACCTAAGAACGAAACGTGGGATCAAATATGGAGCGAGATTTCAAGCACACACACCCCCACCACCCCAATGTACCACAAAAATGAAACAAAATGTTGCTGAAGGGGAAGCACCAGACTGGAGGAAAATGCTCCCTGGAGCCAGGGTCAGGAAGGCAGCGATGGAACTAGGAACCAGTAATTACAACCTGGCTCAGAGTTCTTGGATGGCCAAGTGTGTATTGTGCATTTGCGCTTTCCCGTAATGGCACCCGGAGAACGCTGGTAGCAACGGACGCACATTGGTAAATACTGCTCGGTACAAGTCCGACTCATGATGTTCACGACAGACAAACTTTATAAACACATTTATTAGCTTTGCTGGCAGGGAGGCAGGAATGGAAGGAAATGGGCTTAAGCCCCCACCCACAGCCATTATAGAAGTCATTTCGTTATCCCTAGTTCTGAAATTTCTTAGGCATAATTTGATTCCCTCACGAAATCATGTTTGGAACATCTGAAATGTTAAAGTTGATTTAGATACATTTGCTGGTGGGTTTTCTCTTAAATGTCTTCGGTTTTTTTGGATGCCAGAGGAGATGCCAGTTCTGGTATTTCAGGACTGAAAGACACTATATCTGAAGCTTGTGTCGGTTTCTGGGAAGCAGAGGAAAATAGCTTGATGACCAAAGGAAGTCCTTACTGTTGTGTTTGCGTCGTCCATAACAGTCAGGCCCAGGAAACTTTTATGCAAAAAAAAACCAAAACAAAGCAAAAAAAGGTGAGGGAGAGAGAGGAGGGGGGAGGGCGCAGTCAGGGCTGGGCTGCATGGGATTTAGTTTCCAAGCTGGTTCCAAAAGCGAATGCAATTTTCTCTTGCTTTCTTGTTTTTGCAAATTGAAACTGTGCCCAACCCGAAACACATTTCCCCTTCCTTTCACACATTCCCTTATTTCCTAAATGTGTTTCCAAACACAGATGAGTTTCTTTTACATGACATGGATCTCAAGGTCGGGACATTTGCAGTCAAGGCGTTGGAGGGAGGTGCTTGGCCGGCTCCAAAGGGTTATCTCTTAGCAACGAGGGTGTGGTTTGGGGGCGTGACTTGTGGGGGCGTGGCCGGGATGGCGCCCTTGCACGGCTTCTTCTGTCCTCAACAAGCACACAGTGGACCTCACAGATGTCTCTTGGCTGATAGACACTGGATGGCTTGCTGGGTCGCCTGCGTTTCCTTCAGTGTGAAATAGTGTGATGAATTTGTTTTGTTTTGTTTTAATCGACTGGAAAAATATAGGGGAGAATGGCAATTAGTATGATTTAGGGGATGACATAGCAACAGTTACGAAGAAAACCTGAAAGTCTTCAATAACTGCAGGTGCTGTGAGCAGTGAGGTGTCCAGGGCCCCTAGCCCAGTTCCTGGAGCCTGGGCTGGTGATTCTCCTCCAAGAATCTATGTTTGTGTATGTGGTAAATACGGCAGGAACACTGCTCCACAATCTGGCTGCATCCACTCAGAAATATTTAACTGCTCTCTGTCCAAGGAAGCCAGCGATACAAATGTGAATCTCAACAAAACTGAAGCAGACCAGAGGCACAGGAAGTGGTCATGGATCCCACAGGCCTAAAAACCTATAGCCCCGTTTCTCCAACTCTGTGCTCTGGCTGGGCGGGGCTGAGCAGTCCGGGGAAGCTGTCAGCCCAGGGAGAGTGCCACCCATCCCTTTCTCATCTCCTTGAGATGAAATCAGAGACATAGATACAGGGTACTCATCCCAAAATTAGCATCATAAGTATAAAAATATAAGCACTCCAGTGTAGGTCTCCCCCAGACAGCATCCTCCATGGAGTGCCAGTACCAGAAACAGAAATAAGCAGGACTGGGCTGCTTGAACTTCAGGCAGGAACGTTCTGCCTTTGTTCCTGTAATTTCAACTTTGGTCTTGAAGGAGTCCCTCAACCTCTGCTCTGTGAAACCGTCTTGGAAAATCTATTATCCTGGATCAAGTGTCAACAAGTAGTAGCCACAGGCAAAGCGAGCCTGAGATCTCTCCCTGACCGTCTCCCACAGAGGTACTCCTGCCCTGAGTGCTATGTCCACCCAGTGCCCACAGGATGGTAGCCATGTAAGATAGACACTTTTTTGGAGAAACACTGAAAAAATTTCCTGCTGTGTATGTCTTAGGCATAATCATGTGTAGTGGTTCAGAAGCAATACAGCACGGCCTTACTGGAAACAGTCTATTCGTCACTAAAATGTGTAACAGTAACATTTATTTTTTAAATGTAGCTGCTGCAGCTGCTACTGCTGCTAGAATAGCAGATTGCGTTTCTGGTGTTCACAGCACTGAACATGACTCCATATAGTACTGCAGAATTGCTTGGCTGTCCTTTAGGTGGTCTCTTGTACAAACATGAGACAAAGCCTCCTAGGACTTTTCCAACCCCGAGGGGTCACTGAGAATTGCCGCAGCATGGATTGGTACTAGGCCCAAACTCCGCTTGTTGCATGAAGATATTTACCTGACTTTGCTGCTGGTTTTGTGTGTCGATGAGATCACACACTTCAACAGTCATCCCTACCCTACAGGGCGCATTTGCTGGTCTCAAAAATTCTTTCAATTCTATAAATCTTATGAAAAGATTGGGCAGTCAGCATTTCTTCTTGTTGTTTTTCTTTTTTTTTTTTTTTCATTTATGTATTTGGTACAGGGTCTTACTGTGCAGCATGGACTCATAGTAATCCTCTATTTGCAGCCTCCCCAGTGCTGGGATTATGGATGTGTACCACCATGCCTGGACTCAGTTGTCTGGCTCAGGGCGCCCCAGAGGTGGGGCCAGGGTGACATGAGGGGCAGGCAGAAAATTAATAACAGAAAGGAGCTGAAGTTCAGAGGGGGATAGGCACCAATGCAGAATGTGCAGCAGTAGGACCAGAGCAAGGGGTGTGGTCCAGTGGCCTCTCCTGCCCACACTCCCACAGCTGTCTATACCCGGGACCTGTGACAGCAGAGTAAAGCACCATATTTCCCCTATGGTCCACTTGGGTGCAAGTGTGTGGCACGTGCCGGCTAGTTAGGTCACCTGGCCTGGTATCACTTTCTACAGCAGCAGCAGACACTTTGGGGGCTTCAAGAGGACAGCCTTGGGGACAGAAAAGATGTTTATGTTGACGAACTTTAAAATTTAGCTAAATTTCCCTTTCACTAAATTTTGAAAGAAGAACTTGCTGTCTTTGTTGAGTTTCTTAGCTATGACTCTCTTTTTTTTTTTTTTTTTTTTTTTTTTTTTTTTTTTTTTTTTTTTTTTTTTTTTTTTTTTGTCTTTTTGAGACAGGGTCTTGCTATGCAGTTGAGGCTGGCCTTGAACTCACTTTTGTAGCCCAGGTTGGTCTTGAACTAGCACCAATCCTCCTGCCTCAGCCTCCCGAGTGCTGGGATTACAGGCGTGAGCCACCATGCCCGGTTTGCTATGATTGTCTTGAAGGGAGAAGGTTTGTTAAAAGAACCTTTGGAGGTGCTGATAAAATAGGGCACACAGGGCCCTGGCCCCAAGCACAGTGGTCACCAGAATGACCTGGAAAATTAAAAAAAAAATAAAGAAAGAAGGATGTGAAGCCTTAGTCTCTGAGATTTTGGTTTGGAATGAGGCATGGAAATAGGCGGGACTTCTGGGCTTCCTCAGGTGGAGCAGATGTTTGGGGAAGTTGGAGAATTTTTGAAGTAGAAGCCAAATAAACTGCATGTCATGTGATTCAGAGAATCCCATCATTTGCTTCACAGTTCAAATGCTTGGATTAGAGCATGCTTACAAGGGATTTGTTGGCTTGTAAATAATCATTCAGAGGCGTTGAGAAGGGAAGCCTGTTGAGGATTCTTCTAGCTTGAAAGAAATTTCCTACCCAGATACCTCCCTGGGGAAGGAGAAGCCCTGGGCTGGCGTGCCTAGCCCGGGCTGCAGTGATTTGAGGCCCAGCATCTACCAGGTCAGTGACCTTGGACAAGTTGGGTAATACCCTGCACCTCTGCCCCCCAGCAGGGCATGGTGGGGACCCATGTATACTATACAAAGGGTCCAGAACGGCACTTGTTGCTATTTTTCTTAATGACACCTTTTAATTCCCAATGAATACATTTTTTATGATTTATGACCAAGACAAGAAAAAGCTTCAACACTGTATTTCATGAATACATTTGTTTCATTTTTAGCAAAGTTGACAAGTCCACTGCTCTGTTTGCTGTAATTCTCTAAGCCTAGTTTGTTTACTAATGACCTTTCTTTCCTCTTAAACTGTCCAAATCCTACTGGTGCTTGAAGATCCAGCTGGATTTCCTCTTCCTCCAGAAAGACTCCTTCCCATGAGGAACCTGCTGGGTGTGGGGCTTCTGAGTGTCACGATATACTGGTAAATCATATAAGCAGTTGTCTAATTATTAAGGCATTATTACTTATTTCTGTCAGTTTCTGTACTAGGAGTTTTGGATGTAATGTTTTAGTCTAGAATAATGTTCTAGAATGATTTCCTCAGGATAGTTTGACATCTAAGAGACGTTTCCTAAAGAGACACATGATGAGCTAGTCCAAGCCTGGTGCCCTAGTCCTGGGTCTGTTGATGAAATTTCATTGTATGTACATCTCCTGCTACCTCAGGGATCCCAAACTGAGGAAGTTGCTTACATTCCCTATGTTTACCACAACTGTGAAGCAATTCCTTCCCCTCATCCTGTGTTTCTGAAAGAGGCCATGATTCTCTGTCAGAAGACTGTGTGGGACCCTTTCTCATCTCATATTTTCTGTCGGGAGAGCAGAGATGGCTTTGACTCCCACCCCCTCACCCCAGGGGGACACTTATCTTGTGGCCAGCATGGCCTGGGCCTAGGCAATGGACCCCTCTTCTGAAATGGAGCTTGCTCTCTTTTCCTCTGTGGGATTACTTGTGACCAAGGCTGTGGGTTTTGGCAGCCTGACTGTTATACTGGGCACAGAAAGGACAGGGATAGCTTCTTTCGACCTCTCAGGCCTCAGCCTCCTCAATTTCCACATTTCTACTTCTGGCTGTTGGCCTGGGTTGGTTCAAGGGTAGGGAGATGGGCTGTCGGCTGGAGCAGGTTGCCCCTGTAGTTTCCTTGCTACTTGGAAACTTGCTTCTATTCTGTTCCCAGGCAGCTCCTCCAGCCCTGGAATGGTGGGTGTCTCAGTTACAGTTCTTTCACTGCTGGGACAAATACCTGACACCTAAAATAAAGAAAAGAAAGGTTTGTTTAGCTCCCAGTTCCTGGCCGTCTCAGTCCATACTCAGCTCACTCCAAAACAGAGTGGCACAGAGCAAAGTGCCCCCGTCCAGGGCAACAGTGGCAACCAAGAGTCTGTCTCTCTGTGTCACTTAGGTCACATTCAGGCTATCAGCCCCAGGTTGAGCGTGGCACTCACACCCATAATCCCAGCAGTACTAAGACCTATAACCCCATTGGATCACCCATGGCCCCAGTGGATCATGAGTTAATCTCAAACTCTTGAAGTCCCTGCCCCATGACTGCGTGAGGCCTTGGGGGGACAACGAGACGGAAACCGTAACAGTGGAAAAGCAGATTCACGGGGTTTTTCCCATGTTGCACAGTCCTTGCCCCCGAGAAGCTGCCTTCCAGAGTTGCCTTTTTCCTTCTTTGTGTCATTGGTCTGTGCCTGTGCCACGGTGCAGTTGCACCCGTCTTCCGGAAGCCCTGCCACACACACAGGCGCTCCTGTCTTCCTCCCCACCACCCACTCGCCTCCTGCATCCCCCGCTCCCATCTCCACGACATGCACCTACCTTCCTGCTTCCCGCCATCCTGCTTTTACTTTGCCCTTTGAACTATTCATACTTGGGTTCCTCACTAAGTTGTCTGACCTTCTGCCTCTGACTTCCTTCCTAGAACATCATGGTCTGACGAGCCATCCCTTTGCTTATAGCTGACTCAGGTTGGTCCTCCTTTGTGGTCAAGTAGTACTCTATGGTGTATCAATGCCCCCTTTTCATTGTCCACTCATCTGATGGACATGGAAGCCACTTCCATGACCAAGCTACTGCAGGCTGGGCTGCTGCGGTCATGGGCGTGACTAAGCACTGGTTATGATGACTTAGCTCTTCTGGGAAGATACTCAGAAGAGCTAGAGCAGGTCAAATGCAGATTTTATTTTTGGCTCTTTTCCTCCTGTGCCTTTTCCTGTTCATGCTACAGTTGGTTTGCAAATCCTTCCAGGGAAACTCTTCTCCCACTTTGTCTAAGTCCCTGGATCACCTAACAGCCCGTGTTGTAGGTTGCACCTAAGGGAGCACTTGCTGATTCAGGTTCTGTTTCCTTCATGGGTAGGAAAGACTCCCGTGTTGGCACTGCCAGCTTTCAAGGTGCCTGGAGGGAAACGGAGGCTAGCGAAGCATGCACAAGTAAGTTTGGCCCAGGGGCTCAGCAGTACAGGGCTCCTCCTGGGCATTGGAGATGAGCTATCCAGCCTCTTTCTGTGTGAGACAGGCTCCGTCCAGCACGCAGCCTTGGCCCCAAAGCCTTCTTCTGTCACTTTCTTCTGCCGCCACTTTTCCCTGCATTTTGTTTCCCTTTTTGGGAGTACCCTTCATGTGGCTGGGTGTGACACAGAGCTGTGTTCTCAGCCTCCATCTCCACCCTGACCACGCCCCCCCAAGAGCGATTCTGTCTGCTTCATTTCGGTGTCCTGGTCCCTGTGCTTAGCGAAGGGCTACTAAATGAGTAAGCGGCTCATAGCAAGATTCAGAAGGCTAAACGACTGCCACCCCCAGCTGCAAGTCTGTGAGTTGACATCCAAGAGAAAGCCATTCACAGATCATGTTGCTGTACAAGTTGGAGTGATCTTTGCTGCCCTGTGGGGCTATGCAGAAAAAGGAGCTTGACAAACGACATAGGTCTTCTCTGTTTAAATCAACGTGGGCTGCAGCTGTGTTTCTGAGGTGCTACAGTTGGGATGCTGATGGCACTGCTCCCCTGGGGGTGGCACTGGGGATGGCCCTGGGGGTGGCCCTGGGGGTAGGTGGCAGACTTTTTAGGAGGCGGGGCTTGGTGAGCAAGCCAAAGGTCACCAGGGTAAAACCCTCCACGGGGATTGTGGGACCCCAAGCTGTTCTCTTTCTTTGGTAGCCTGGCAAGTTTGGTTCCTCCACACCTTATCTCAGTCCAGGCCCTCAAACCTGGCACACCTTGTAGCTCTGCAATCCAGAGCTGCAAAACTTATTTATATTCCCTGTTCTTAGCCCAACTGTGAAAGAAATCGCTTCCCCACGCGTGTTTCCGAAAGGGGCCTCAGTTCTGTCAGAAGGCAGTTCAGGACCCTGGCCCGCGTGACTGCCTGCTTTCTGTCGGTAGAGGAGAGATAGCTTTGAGGGATTACCCAACCATGGGCTAGAACATCTAACCCCAAATAACACTATTCAATTTAGAAGTCAGTTTGTCCCCAGTGTTTTGTAATAGTGTAGGAGGCTGACTTGCATGCAGGAGACAGGGACAGCCACAGCCACTTATAGTCCTCCAATATGCTCAGCAGCCAGAGCACTGCAGCTGAAGCGTGAGGTTGGAGCTCTGTCCCAGACCCCCACTTGAGGACTGTGACCTCCGTGTCTTCCCTTTTTGAAAGAATCGTGTTTGGTCTTGGGAACCTTCAGCTAAATGCTGGGCTATGCAAAACTGATCCTTCTGAACGGTGCTGAAAACTCCTGTCAAAGGCTGTCGATGAGTGGTAATGTGCCCATTTCCCTGTGTTTTCTTAAAAAAAAATCAGGGACGATTCCAACTCCAAATGATCATTTAATAAATTCATTTTTAAGAGTAGCCGCGGTCATCATTCCATTTTACATGAATCAAGCTTAAAGAGGGTCACCCTCGTCTTTTACCTTTTTGTGCCTGGGACAAAATCCCTGGCGCTCGCCTCTCCGAGGAGGAAACGTTCCTTGTGGTGGCCAGGAGGCGGAGGGGGATGGGATGAGGCGGGGGCGTCCGCCTTCCAGGCACCTGGCCTCTTGCAACCAGGCCCCACCCCTGAACAGCAAGTCTACAGTAAACCCCACAGTCAGTCACCTTCCAAAAGCCCACCCAAGTGCATGTGGGCTGGTTCCTGGAGGACATTTGGATATAAACCCTAAAAACCCTGAGCGAAGCGGGTCTTAGTTTAGGACATTCTTAGCAACGTTGGCTGAATGAATCCGGGAACTGCGATGGAACAGATTCATAATTCTGCACTGGAAGCACAGAATTGCCTCCCCTTGCCTTAGAGGAGGCAGCCCCGGCTGGAGAGGACCCTGAGGCTCCTGAGGGAAGCCCCATAGGGAAGCTCATCTGCATAAAAGCTGGCGTGTAGGGGGCAGAGTGACCCAGTGCTGCCAGGCTACCTGTCCGGGCCTGAGGTCCAGGCCACTCATTTCATGGACACGAGGCCACAGAGTCGCTGCTCCACCCAGCAGGCTCCACCCGCTTGGTTGGAAATGGAAGCGGGCCGCACTTGCAGCTTCAGCGTTCTGAACAGCTGGGTTCCCGAGCTGTGGCTGCAGGCGTCCCCAGGTGCCAGGGCAGTGTGCTGCCTCAGCCTCTCGAGGGCTTCGCTCCTGTGGGGGCGGCGTCCCCTGGGGGCTGTCGTTGCTACCCCACCTTGTGTGGCTTCGCTGTAGTTGCTAGTAGCACTGCCCTTTCTAGGGCGCAAAGCCCATTCCCTGGCACCAGTGCCCTTGGTGTGAGACCGTGAGGCAACTTTGCCCAGTTGCGGGTCAAATGGTCATGTGCTTACGCCACAGGGTCAGGCTTCTACAGAGTGACAGAGACAGGCCCAGAATGCTAGCTCTCAGCTCCCTGACCCCAGGCTCAAGCACTGTCACCACCACAAACCTGTCCCGTCTTGTCCTAGCTTCTTCCGTAGCAATGTACCAAAAACCAGCGCCACCGTTACGTCTTAGCAGTGTGGGAGATGCTATCACGAACGAAGCCCCCGAGCCAGGCATGCTTTAGAAGTTGGTTCCTTGAAATTTTTGAAGAGTTTCATTTACATGAATAAAACCTCAAAACTGAATTAAACAGAAATTCCCTGGTGAGAAGTCTTATTTCCCTTGGGTCTGCCGGCTGCTGGTTTCCCTCCCCTAAGTACACCGCCCATAGTTGGAATTAGTACAATGCTTGTTTCGTGTGAAACTTTGAGACTTTGTTTAACAGAGATGCAAAAAGCGTTAATCCTGTTCTCCCACACTTTTTCAATGAAAAGTAGCATGTTCTATCCATGCCTTTCGATGCTTTCTCTGCCGCACCTGCTGATGTTTTCCCTTCCAATGTCTGTGAAACCACATTCGTCCTTACAGTTGCATGAATCCTATTCTAAGTAAGGATTACAGCTTTCTTCTATTCTGTAGCTGGGAACAAGACTCATTCTAGGATTCCTTCCAGGATATACCTCTTTGTAATTAATCGCCTCATTGTGTAGATGTAGCTCTGCACACGTGCCCGTGATCTGTGGACTTATTCTCATTACTAGAATGGCTCTATCAGCAGACGCAGGCACCGGTAATCCTGACCACTGTCCCGAGGTGCTACAGCAGACTGGAGTGTTGGGTACCCACCCGTACTGTGTGCTCCTCCACGGCTTCACAGACAGGGTGCAAGGTGGAAACAGAATTCTACTTCCAAGTGCAGACCCAGCATGCACCTCTTCCCTTGCTCCCGTAACAGCATGTGCGATGCCTCACGGCTGAGGAGGAGCCAGGCCTCGTGCACTTGGGGTCTGGGTCCAGTGCAGAATTCCCTGTCGGGGTCAGCTGAGCATGCAGCGATTGTGTACCTCAGGAGGGGAAGCACTGGCTCTGAGGAGCACAGCATTGCTCACTGGAGCAGATGATGCCGTTGTCCCCTCGCAGGGCATGGTACACCAGGCCCTCGATGCTCGCTTCTCAGCTGTTTGCATCCTTTCTGGGGACTGAGATCAAGATGTGCATCTCTAGGTGCAGAGGAAGCCTTGCCTCGCTCAGAACTTTCACACCTACCCCAGGGACGCTGTTTAGAGAAATCATACTGTATTTTTCCTGAGATACCTAATTGAATAATTATTACTTTGTAAGATAAATTAAAACTGCCAGAAGGGGCCCGGCGGGATGGCTCAATGGTCTAAAAGCGCCTGCATGGGGAAGCTTGGGCAGCTTCAGGGACCACGGTTCGATCCCCGGCACCACATGCTGCGCCAGCCCTGCTCTCGGGGTGGGCTGAGCCAGCCATAAAAGATGAGTGAATAAACAAAGGCTCTGAAACAAGAAAAAGATAATAAATAAAAATAAAAATTCTTTGAAAAAAAAAATAAAATAAAACTGCCAGAGTACCACATAACCATTCAGCTATGGCGCAGAATGGCTGGACTTCTTCAAGGCACCAGTAGTTCCTCACACCATGGAGACGGGAAAGCACAAAGACACCTTGGTTTAGGACCTAGAGAGCCGCTCCGCCTTCCAGAGAATGTATGTTCCCGATCCTTCTCACATCACCTTTTAGCATTCTCCTTGCAAAGATGGACTCGTGATGTTTGCGTTTCTCTGAGAACAGAGGGCTCCGTTTAGGAGAAAGTGCATCACTTCAATTCCACATAGAAACTACGGCAGGAGGGGCCTGGCGCGACTGTTCTCCTACCCAAGTGGGCTGTAGAAAGAGAAGTTCTGACAGGGCCGCTCTTCTCCCACCCTGCAGAAGAGCTTGTAGAGTCTGGTGATGACTGTCGGGGCCACCCTTACGGGTCACTCTGGCGGAGGGTGACCTGCCCAAGCTCAGGCTGTACCAGCAGGGTAGTCTCCAGAGCTCTGCCGAGCCTCTCTGAGCCTCGGGTCCATTGATGTGAGCAGTGGAGAACCAGACTATCTACTGCATAGTGAATGTCAGCTCCTAAGTGGCCACTGCTGATGCAAAGAGGAGCTTGATGTCACATTTATGCAGCTTCCCCGAGTGCCTTCAAGGCGTTCACACACACACACACACACACACACACACACACACACACACACAGGCACACAGGCACGCATGTACGCACACACCACGGCTACCAACGTTACTGTTCTCATTCACACACGTGAGATGCAAATGCAGCCCCGGGGCTACAGCTCAGATCAGGTACAGTGGTGCTGAGTTTGCCCAGTGTCTGTTTGGTGAGAAGCAGTGGAGACAGAGTTATTGCCGCCCGCTTCTCCCGGCACTAGCCTGCGGAATGTCTCCGTGTAGATGTGTGTGGTGGTTTCACACATGGGGGTATTTTCGGAGCAGCTTGCAAATAGACCTATTGCCATCAGCTGCTGGTATTTTCCATGTAGTTTTGGGTACTCTGGGATGCAGCCGGGTTCACACCGAGGGTCTGTGCCATCAGCTGCTGCTATTTTCCATGTAGTTTTGGGTACTCTGGGATGCAGCCGGGTTCACACCGAGGGTCTGTGCGGCCTGTTTTGCACGGGACTCAGAAGTTGCCTTCAGAGGAACAGCGGCAGCTTAGACAAGTGGGAGCTGGGCAGGGAAGGGGGCAGGGGTGCGCATCCACCTGTCTTTCCTTCTGCGCTAAGCTACCAGCACTTACAGTAAGTCACTATAAGAAATTATAGCGCGGGATGCAGAAGTAGGCCCGAGCCACCTGGGTGCGCGGAGCAGCCCGGTTTCCCGGGTTGCAGCTTGATCTCTGCTAAAGCCTGGAAGGGTTGCACGCCTGAACATGTCCTGGGCTGGCCCACGCGCTTCTGCGGGGTGTGACTGCATCCTAGCCAGCCGCGGGATGTGTGCGGTGGGCGCGGGGCTCCAGCTGAGGGAAACAAGCTCAGTTCTGAGAATGTCTTATAGAGAAGAGCCGCGGGGAGGCGAGCGCCTTCTCCATAGTCTCTGTCTCCCTCCAGGACTGCGAGAGGGCAGTCGGGACAGGACTGCGTCCTTTGGTCTGCAGGAACAGCTCATCCTGCCAGTTTCCTCCCCCACCCATTCCTCCCTCCCTCGCTTTTACAGTTTCCTGTTTTATGTCCTGCAGAGGATAAGTGTCTAACTTGAGCGGCTCCTTCCCCAGCTAAACCTCTGCATCACAGTGGTCTCCTTTATAGCCTTTCTGATGCCCGCTGCTTTGCTGCCGATGGGTCTAATGATGCTCACGTCCTCTTTCTCTTCTGGACGTTGTTCTGATAGCCAGTGAACGACAGGGATACGGAGGCTACAGATCGGGAGAACCTCAATAGTGATTATCAGGGTCCTGGCTCTCCGTTGTCAGAGTTCCACGGCGCCTGGGCCAGCCATGCTCCATAAGCAGCCTTATGACAGGCACCAGTGCTAAAGAGACTGACATCAGCCCGGCTGGCCTCAGCTTTCTGTTTTGTTTTAATTTTAATGAGGAGAAACAGCAATGAGACAGTCTCACCACAGGCTCGTAGGACCGATGCAACGGTGAATACATTGCGTGTTGCTATCTTTGTAGTACTGTTCAGAGTACGAGATGCAGACTTGCTATCTTGCATAAACTCTATCAGTACAAATCTTTCTGTTTTCATTGTGATCGCTCCTGCAAGTTTCCAATCAGTGCATGATAATTAACTTCCCCAAGTGGGATCTCCGCTATCCTCAGGGCTGTGCGTGAGGAGATGTCTCCTGTCACAGATAGAGATCTCATGTGTTCTTTTAGCTCAGAGCCTGCCTCTTGGTGGAGGCAGGAAGATAGTGCCGGGCTTGGCTGGTCCACTTTCCTGCTAATTAGTAGGCAAGCCGGAGTGTAACTGGGAGCGGCTAGGTCCTGTGCTATGTGGACATCCGTGCTGTTGAGTGTGGGCTTGAGGGTGCAGCCTGACAGGATTTGAGCGGCCACCCCGGAAGAGAAAGCTTTGTATCAGTGCCGGCTCGCCTGTGTGCATACGGTTACCGCTGTCAGGATTCCTGGAGGGAGTCATTCTTTTCGGAGTGGTGAACTCAGTGATGCAGTCTAACTGTCCTTGAAGGATTTTGTAAAGAGGGCCACGTGGACCTGACTCCACCCTGCCCACAGGGCTGTCCTCACCGCTCCTTAGACTTGTGTTCAGTTCCAAATCAGACCTTTCCTGTCTTCCTATCATTGCAGCACTCCGGTTCTTGAAGCCTGTGACCCCAAATATTAGACAGTAGCTGAGAAATTGTGTGATCTTCTGTGACAGATCTAAACAAGAGGGGGCTTTTTCTTTTCAGGGTCTCACTACTGACTCATAGTGATCCTCCTGTTTGTACCTCCCAAGTGCTGGGATTACAGATGCTCAGACTCCATCGCCGGCTCAGCGTGCTCTAGAGCAGGGCCGGCGCGGCAGGTGGGACCAGGAACCGAACCCTGGCCCCTGTGCGTCCCTAAGCAAGTGCTTACTCTGCTGAGCTATAAGCCGGCCCTCAAGAGGGGACTTTGATGTCTGATACAGGCACAGATGCATTTAGGGTGTTGCTATCAGTACTGCTTGATGAAGCTTTTGTTTTAGAACTTCATGGTGTTGGTAAGAGTGAGCAGGGCCTATTGGCTCCAGGATACGTCTAGAAATAAGAAGTCCGCGGTTAGTGACTGTGTTCTCCCTGCTTCTGTCTCAATATCAGGGCTGTGGGGTGGAGAAAGCTCAACAAGGACCAGGGGCATCTGGTTGGAGACCCACCAGCTGCTCTGACTGTCCCTTCATTTCCAGTGAGGCTGTGACCATATGTGTGGCAGTCGCCTGAGTTACGCCATCAGGGAAGCCAGAGAGGCTTCCACCTGCCTTGCTGCACCTGGGCAAAAATTAATAATCAAGCCGAAGTCCACATTTGGATTAGCAGCGCTGCCCACGAGCGCATGTGCCTGTCTTGTACTTTACAGCTTTGACACAGAGTGGAAAACGCGAGCTGGCGTCACAGGAACGCAGACTTTACTTGATCCCGTTACAGAGGCAGAGATGATTTCCTGCCCAATGAGTGCCCCAATAAAACAAGCTGAACCAAAGAGAAAGAATAAAATATAAGCTTTTTATGTTGATCGTAGCCCTTGCGTGTCCAGAAGCAGCTCCCTTTCTCTTTGTATTTCATCCAAGGCTCATCAGATTTGATGAGTGTGGGACTCACCTCGGAAGTGTAAGAATCGGCTGGACATTCAGTGAATGAGTGGCATGGAGGCTGGGCGGAGCCGAGGCGCTAGCGACTTTATTCCCTGTCTCTCTTTTTTAAAACTAATTCCAGGCCCTAGAAATCTCATGTTCTTGGAGCATGGTAGGAACAGGTTTGTGTTGCATGATTGTGCCAGAGTTGGGAACGTGACACCGCAGGTCGACACTGTCTGCAGTTCAAGACTTCAGGCTACACAAAAGTTAACTCCATAACTGAAATACAGCTATAAATTCAGAAGTACATTCACAGGGCACACATGTCTGTGTGACAGTGACATGTTTAGCCCCCTGTTTCCCATGTCCATAGTTATTGTGTGTTGACAGAATCCCCTGCCCACGATTTTGTACTGGTTAAAGAATCTATCGCTAAACCTGATGCTCTCTGGGTAATTTTCTAGGTTCTTCACTGCAGAGTGAGTCGCTAAAACTTCACGGAAAACTAATCGCAGGGATCTTTTTAATTAATGCTGGTGCCTCCCATGTAGGGAATTCGGTAAATAACACACTGCTAAATCTAACTTTACTCTTGTGAATTTGGCCAAATCTCACCTGGACTTGCAAAGGACACAGAATTCTAATTAAAGGCGGGCTTTGCTTAATTGAGTATTAAGTGTCGTTTGGGCTCCATAAAGGAACGTGTAGTAGTCCTGAAGGACTTCCAGAGAAGTGTTTCCTGAGAGCCGCCCCCTGGATGCATATGTGGCCCATGGGGGCAGAGGTTCTGTCCTGTCTTTGAGGTGAGGGGAGGCCAGGCACAGGTGCTGTCCTGTTGACAGCGGCACAGGGGGCTTCCTGGGCAGGCATGGGCTTTGATAGAATGGCAGTGGAAGCCAGGTGGGAGGGCGGCCTCTGTCCATATCGGGTCCTTGTGCCAGGCATTTTTCATTCCTTATTTCAATATCGAGGACTTCATTTCAGCTCACATGGAGACACACGGCCCTCATTTTAACTGCGTCCCCAAATACCATCAGATAACAGCAGCGCAATGAGGGCAGAGTCCCTCAGTACAAGGCTGGCTTGGGCTGTGGCTACGAGCCGCCATGGGTGCCCATTCTGGGAGGGTGCAGGTCTCATCCGAGGGGCCGCAGTGTCGAGGCCCATTTGGGAAGAGGGCTGGGTCTCCTGCCAGTTGAAAACTTTGCTTTTCAGGGCACAGCGGGGAGCAGAGGACCTTTCCATCAGGGACACGTATACATTTATCCATCAAGTTAATGATTCCGGGACATTTACGTTGCTTTTCTCAAGGTGGCTATGGTCACCTATTTTTCCAGGGACTGGTGCAGAGTCAGCAACTCTCCCTGCATTCTGACTAAGGCCAAGGAATGTTTACAAGGCCACGCATTCACTGTGAGCACACCAGGGGACATTGACTCTGACACACAGCCCTGGGTTTGTAGTCCAAGTTTTTCAGAGAAGCAGAACCAATAGCAATTGCACCTAGCAGTGATCAGATGATTTGGTTAAAAGTTTCAATTTTTTAAAGTATTATCATAAAAAACCTAGCCTAGAATCCTCCTGCCAGTCCTCCTCCTTGCTCTAAACATGCTCATCCTATTCCCCTTGCCACCTTCTGAAGCAGCTCTGGAAGCGCTCTTGCAGAGTGTCGCTACAAGGCGTGACCAAAGCTCTGGTGCCTTCTGCGCCTGGCATCCGATGGAGGGATAGGCTCGGAAGAGCAAGACAGTGCGCCCTCGGCCACCTTGTGCTCCAGATTCCCACTGCGCAGCTTCTCCTTCCACTGAGTGCCAATGACCATGCAAGGGAAACACAAGCCGAGGAAGGACGCTGGAGTAGCCATGACTGCAGCAGGAGAGACGCTCAGGCCAGGAACTCCTAAAACTGCCAGGAAGTGTCCAAGACACAACGGATAAGTGGGCTTGAAGCGAAGGGAGTATTCTCAGCAGGACTGATTGCTCTGTGTCTTTTACTGAAATAAATTATTTTGAATTTAAGCATTTACCACATTTTTTTATGCTCCTGCATAAACATGTAGATCCGATATCTGAGTGTGCTTTGTTAGGAAAGTGATGAGAGGGCGGGTGGTTCAGGAGAGGATGGGGGTAGACGAGAGTCCTCGGGTACTGGCTGTGGCCCAGTTCAGGGCTCAAGACCTGAGGACCAGGGGGCACTGGGGCAAGTTCAAAAACCACAGGAGTCTCGGCTCTCGGAGGAGACCCTGAGTCCCCGTTCCTCTCACTTGTTCTCTTGGGCCCCTGGTCCATTGGGTGATGGTGCCCCCGTAGAGAGTGGGCTTCCCCCTGACGTGTCACACAGCAGTGTCCTCTGGACACACCTTCCCTACTCACCCTAAAACAGTAGTTCATCATGTCGGGGTGACGCCTAATGTTAACTGTTTTCGCAGGAATATGTCCGGACACCTCGGTACAGAGATGTCACCCTTACCAGTCACATTCTTAAAGATGCTTCAGTAGAGGCATTGGCCCCTCTTCGTTATGTAACGGCATTTCTGAAAAACTTATGAGTTTGAATTGAACAGGCCATCCCAATACGTAGGTGTCTGAGGACCATAAGACTCCTCCCTTTCGTTTGTGGATTTCAGTTTTCTATGGTTTTCCTGGAGGAATGCATGGGAACTGTTACTGCCCTAGTGTTTGTTTAGTGTTGATTTAGCCGTGAAAAGTGAAAAGGCAACGTAGAAGTAAGATTGAGCATGGAAGAAATGCTACTTGTGGTTTTCAGGCCTCCTTCCTTGGGAATCTGGATTCTGACCTTGTTCTATCAGGGGAACCACATCGAGAGGATGAGTTGATTAAAACTCTCCTTCTCTCCTCTCCTGTACGAAATGGGGATAATTATAGTTACTTGCACCCCTGGGGGCCTGTGAGTCTTAATTACCTAATATTTGTAAAGTGCTTGGATATCTTTGAATTAAAAGTGTCGCAGCCAAGTTCAGGGCGGTTATAATTGGAACTCAATTTGTCACTCGCCTTCGCCCCCGCCAGCCCTGCCCATCCTCTGTCTCCCTGCTGGAGCCATCCACCCCGGCCACTGCTCTCCTTTCGGCCCATCTTGGCTGGTGGGTGGGGAGGCAGATCCTTCCCGGGAGACCACACCTCAGGAACAGCTTCGCGCCTGCGCAGAGAGGAGGCATTCTCAGGTGTTTTCTCTGTGGTGCAGAGAACCTGCGGTGCCCTCAAGGCTCCACCCCAGCAGGACTCCCTGCCTGGTGGGAGGGGCTGGCCTGGCACCTTTGTAGCACAGATGATCCGGGCTCTTTGGGGCCTGGAAGGCAGCGTCTGCGCTTCTATCGTCACTCTCAAGGGGTGCAGCCAGCGTCCATCCACCTTTTTTAACAATACGTTTATTTTTATTAGTATGTGTTTGCAGTACATAGCTACCTTCCTCTTGGCAAACCAGGCCATAGCCATAACACATCTTAATTATTTCTTGTCCCTTCACCCCATGTCTTGGTTTCTTCCCTCTTCGCAAAAGAGCTGTGTCCCCATTTCCTATTGTCTATATCTTACTGTATTATCTATTTATGCTTTGGATGGATCAAGGAGAGAGCTCAGTGGCCTAAGCACCTGCCTGGTAAGGTCTTGAGTTCAATTCCCAGTACCAAAAAATAAAATAAAATAAAGATATTTATGCTTTGAGTCTCCCATAGAAGAGAACTGATGTAAATTTTTAAAAAGTTTATTTTATTTATTTATTGTTATGGCCAGCTCAGCCAGCCCTGGGGGTGGGGCTGGCGTAGCATGTGGTGCTGGGGATCGAACGACAGTCCCTGCGGTTGCCTAAGCTTTCCTAAGCAGGTGCTTTGGACCTCTGAGCCATCTCGCCAGCCGCGATGCAATTTTTAAGCTTATGTGCCTGACTTAATATGGCCTCAGTGGGCCTCCATTGTCCTACAAGCATCTTGGCTTTTTCATTTACAGCAGAGTAGTACTCCACGGTGTGTACAAACTCACGCTTTCTTTTGCCATTCCTCTATGTACGGGCATGTAGGCTGCTCCCAAGATATAACTGTGTATGGTTTCCACTGCTGTAAACATGAGGCCGTGTGTCTTCATGAACTCTTTTGGGAAGATACCAAAAAGGACAGAGCCGAACCTGCTTGGGGTTTCTGTCTTTAGTTTCCTGAGGCCTCGCCATCCGGTTCTGTCTAGTCCTGGCCCAGCCTGCCTCTGTGGGGGTGCCCTCCACGCACGCTACCATCCGTCCCTGTCTTGGTTTCCTCCCTCTTACCTAGAAGTGGCTGTGTTCGTTCCCTCCTTCTAGAACTGCATTCACGCCGTCCCTGGAATCGCGCTGCTGTTGCTGCACCTTTCCATCTGCCTCCCTTTTCTCCCAGGCTGTAAGAATGGAAAACAGATGCCAGGTCTGGTACTGAACAAACAAAAGGGGGGCTGCTATATTGATGCAGTGAAGCCGGACACAAATGAGGCATTTTTCATATTGATTTGCAAGGCACCATTGAGGCAGTGTCTTGGTAGATTGCGTCATGTATGCTAGGCATGAAGTGTTCATCAGGCATTTGTTCAGCATCACCCTTTGGCTGTCTAAAATGAGCCACTGTATCAATAAATTTACTTTCTTTGATTATGTGCTCGCAGACTAGACATCCTTCGCTTTGTTTTTTTTTTGAATGCTCCTGCATTATCTGTAACGTTTGGTTCCTATCTTAGCTTTGGCCATGAAAACTTGTTTCTAACATTCCTGAATGTTTGTAAGGCTTTCTTGTAGAAGAAGACCGCATTGTCTAAAATTTTACCCACTGGAGTGTTCAAAGTTTGGAAAGGATCATGAGGCCGTGATATATCTGCCCTGCCAATTAACATGGCCATGGTGCTAACCGTGGAACGTCGCACGGTAGAGCACAGTAACTACAGTGAGCCGCACGTCCGTTCTCCAAGTCCCTTCCAGGCCTCAGCCTCTCTCCCTGGAATTAATATTCTGAAATCAGCAGTGTGTCCTGTGGGCTGGTAGACATTGGACAGATTACATAATCTCTCTGAAATGGAATGGCCACATCTGCGTTATGGAAGCGACATACCTTTTCTATCTGCTTGTAACAATCAGTTCGGAAGGATTTCTGGATATATGATAGCTTTTGCGCCAGAGATCCACAAACTTTTTGACACCAGGAACTGGTTTTGTGGAAAAGTTTCTCGCTGAGGAGGGGGGTCCTATGGATGGTTTCAGGATTTAATTCTTTTGAAAAATTTTTTGGTGTCAGGAGTTGAATTCAGATCCTTGCACTTTCCAGGCAGGTTCTTCTGTCATTGAGCTATTTCCCTGGCCCCAGGATTGGATTCTTATAAGGAGGGTGCAGCCTAGATCCTTCGTATGCATAATCTCCAGTGAGGTTTGTGCTTCTATGAGAATCTCGCGACCAGTGACCTGATAGGTGGAGCTGGGACAGTGATGTGAGCAATAGGAATAGCTGTACAAACAGGTGAAGTGTGGGCTGTTCCACCACCACTTACTTGCCCGCTGTGCAGCCCAGTCCTTTACAGGACAAGGATCATATTAACCCATACTGCTCCTCAGCCTGGGGTCAGAGGCCCCTGGTTTGCAGGGGTGCAAGTATTGCTGGGCTGCAGCAGGAGTGTACATTCTTCAGGCCATTCTCCTGGGTGATAGTTGAGACTTTGGGTGATGATTCAAATTAAACTTCTCCTCTTCCTTGTTGGTTGGTTGATTGGTTGGTTGGTTGGTTGGTTATTCCTAGGAAGTGTGCTGTATTTCCTGAGAATGGGGCTAAGGAAATGTCCCTGGCATTTTATAGATGCAGTTGAGAGATTCCTGGGAGTGATGAGCCAAACTACTTAGCACCAGTGAATGGACTGCATAGAAATGGGTGAGCCAACTAAGGCTCTACAAGGCAGCTGCAGGACAAGAATGGTGGCTTTATTATGGAGGCTCTTAGCTTTTTTATGGTTTTTCTAACACACAGTATATAAAACTGCTCATAAAAAAGCTAGAACAATCAGAAAAAATGGAATTAAAGGACCAATAACTGATAATTATGCTTCATTATTATCACTCCCAACCCCTCCTATCTTCTTGTCTCCCCTTGATCCTCTAGGAACCGAGCTACACTGGAGTAGCTGAGCACTTAGTACTTTGCAGTGTTGTTTGTTTAACCCCGTTTAGAACCAATAAATGTTCATGGGTGACTGTTGCCATCTGCCACAATTCTCAGCCCTTACAATTTGGGGTTAGCATGCCCTATGATTTAGCTGAGACTCTCTGGGTGTTCTGTGATGCCTTCAAAATGAAGCAACTTTGTGTGAAAGCTGTTAAAACAGTCTCTTCTCGTAGTTTAGCAAAGCTTGTTACAGTTCAGAGAGCGTGTCCCCAGGGTTGTGGTCCAGATTGTGCATTCACAGGCAGAGCTTTGGGGCAACAACACAATCATGGAAGGCGAAGACAGAGCTGACTGGTTCTTAGGAAAGCGGTCTGGCCAGGTTGGAAGTGGCGGCCCCTGGGGCGTGGCCTGATCAAGATCCTCTCCCTCATGCTCCCCACTTCTCTCTTCCTGACCACCATGCTTTGCGCAGCTTCCCTCCAGCCTGTCTCCCTCACCATATTTTTTTCTGCCTTGAAGCCAGTCAACGATGAACTCTGAAACCCGTGAGTCCAAATATACCTGTCCTCCCGAACATTGTGGGTGTTGAGTGCTGTGTCCCAGTGACAAGAATGTGACTACTCACGCCTGCTGCTAAGCTGTTACAGAGAACTACTACTACAGTTTATTTTTCCCCATAACTAGCAGCCCTAGGGGACATGACCCATCCTCTTGAAGAGCTTGTTTCACACTGAGGTCTCGTCATACTTAACAACATTGTTGATGTGTGAGTAGGGGCTCAATGCTAAATAAGATACCAACAGGGGAATGTAGAGGAAACAGCCGAATGCGCCGAATGCGCTGGGGTAACCGGAGAAGGTGTCACTTACGATTTGACACTCAAATGGGCCGCTGAAGGATAAGCAACATTTGAAGATGTGTTGAAGAAGAAGGGGTACACAGATTTTAATTGACTGATTAATTGATTGATTGATTGATGTTCCATTTGTCCCACAGAGAAGAACAAATCAGTCACAGATAGTACTGCTCCATTCTCTGGCCTAATCAGAGCAGAAGTGACAAAGCATTGATTATACAAGGAAAAACAGATGAGCTGGGTGGGGCGGATTTTGGAAGCATTAAACCAAACCAGGCAGGAGTTGGCCTGCTGGAACAAAAGAGCCATGGTCAGGGTCCTATGTATGCAAATAAGATGAGCATGGTCAGCCAGAAATGGTTATCAAGGTTGAACGAAAGACAGACAGTGCCCATGATAGCAAGGGGACAGCAGAGAAACAAGATGAGCGCTGAGAGCTGGGCCAGGACAGAGGCGGGGGACGGGGTAGGATCGGGTCAAAACATGTTCTCTTTCCTGGTGGTTCATCAATTGCTGTTTTCAAACGATGGGATCTTAGGATTTGATGAAATAGGGTGTTAAAATGTAGCTGATAGCAGCAAGTCTCCGCGCCTGTGATCTAGATAACTAGCTTAAACTCGTCCAGATTTTGCATTCATTCCTCGACCTCAATTTCAGAAGTCCCTTGGGATGCGTTAATTTGGACTGGGAATGCTAGGCAAAAGCTTTTCATTCAGTGGGGTAAGTGCCGCCTGCCCAGAATAGAAGCCTCCTTGGAGGGCTCATTTCTTTGATGATGGAGAATTCTGAACCTTCACAAAAGTTTAGGTATTAGCAAAATGAACATTCGCATTTTATCCCAACCAGTTTGCCCTTCCTAACCTCAAATCACTGTACAATCTAAGCAGTTCTGAGAACGCTTGCTATTCCCACACAGCGAGAACAACATCAGAAGGACATGTGTTTGTGTTTAGCAATGACATAAAGTCTCCTGGTGGTAAAAGTAGTACATCTTTCAAAAGTGGAGAACAGACACGTGGGCTCTACAGTAGCAAGCTTTCAGCCATTTTGGCACTCTGACCCCTAGCCTGGAGGTGAGTGGCCTTGCTCTTTGAGGACACATAGAGGACTGGTGCATGGGCCCTTGTCTTGTGGGTTGGTACAGCACATTGACTCTGTGTGTGTGTGTGTGTGTGTGTGTGTGTCTAAGTCCTTGCTCCAGAGCTGAGATGTACTAACAAAGTTGGTATCGGGGCTCGGGTGCTACTCTTTGCTGGAGGACCACAGGCTTCAGGCAGGTAAGTGCCTCTCAAGTCCACGACCCCCTGGCGGTCACCTCAGGTTGGTCTGTAGGTACGTTTTGATTTTGCTTGTTCATCCAGGAGCATGCTTACCAGCATGGGGCCAATCTTAGTGTGCAGCCGCCCTCTGGCAAACGGGAAGAGATCAGTTCTGTGGTGTGCAATTCAAGGGCTTCCCGGGAAGCTTTGAAAGCACAGAAGGAAGCGCTCACAAGTTCCTCAAAAGTGTACAAAAGACCACTCAGCCTTTGAAAGGGCTGATAAACACATTCAGCACACACGCACATATGCACACACACACACACACACACACACACACACACACACACACACACATATTTCCCATGGAAAGGAAGGGGGACTTTCTAAATCAGGAGATCAGTCTGGAAACCCAGGGCAGAGGCTTCAGAGGGCTTGTGGAGGTGCTGGAAATTGCCTTCCGTGTTGTCCTCAAAGCAGACTTTTTCACTTCCCCGAAGCGCATGTAGCTTTGTGATACCAGCCCCAGGCATAGACACATCATTAAAAAGAACGTATAGAAAATGATTTCCGAGCTGGGCGTGGTGGCGCACACCTATAATCCCAGCACTTGGGAAGCTGAGGCAGGAGGATTGTTGTGAGTTCAAGACCAGCCTGGGCTACAAAAGTGAGCTCAAGACCAGCCCGAATTGCATAGTGAGACCCTGTCTCAAAAAGAAAGACGAAAGACAGACAAACAGACAGACAGAAAGAGAAAGAAAGAAAAGAAAATGATTTCTGTTTGGAAATAAGCAAAGGCTTTGCCTTCTGCCTACTCAGGCATAGGAGAAAGAACAACAGAACTAGGATCTCAGGGTTCATGTTATAAACTCTCCTCATCGCACGAGGCCATGATTTCCTTATCTGTGAAACATGGTGGCCTAATGCCATGATCTGCTTTCTGGGCTGGAGGGGGTTATCTCCTCCAGAGAAGGAGACCAGCAAAGGCCCTTCCTGCTCACTGGGTGCTGACTCAGGGTGCTGTTGGTTCCTATATATCACCAGCGACACAGACCCTGAGACCCTAGGGCCTCCGTTATTTCCATGACACATTTCTCCCAAGGACCATGTTGCTAATTAGAAAAAAAAATTACTATTATGCTCAGAATTGTTGCCTGGTAACATTCCTGATTCTTGTTCCTGGTGACAGCCGGAGCAGAGATCATTAAAAATTAAACTTCCCAAGCTGCTAGAGTGGGAGGGCAGAGGCGAGATGAAGCCACGGTTTTCTCTCACTCGCCAAGAAGCCACGAAATCTGGAGTTTATATGCTAAATCTTGGGGAAAGCACATGGCCTGGTTCCTACTGCGCCATGTAGAGTGTGCCCCCACACTGATTTGGGGTGGCGCAGCTGCACTCAGTCAGGGGAGTGAGACCCTCCACCCTGCAGATGGGTGTGGTGTTTTGATCTGATGGGCTACGTGGCCTCCTGGAGACAAAGTGCTGACCACTGTCGTGTCGCTTTCTGTTGTCCCCACAGTTCCACCACGTGAGAAGAGTGATGACCATCCTTTTCCTTACTATGGTTATTTCGTACTTCGGTTGCATGAAAGCTGCCCCTATGAAAGAAGTCAGCGTCCGAGGCCCAGGCGGTGTGGCCTACCCTGGCGTGCGCACCCACGGGGCTCTGGAGAGCGCGACCGGGCCCAAGATGGGCACTCGCGGCCTGACGTCAGCAGCACTGGCTGACACTTTCGAGCACGTGATCGAGGAGCTGCTGGACGAAGACCAGAAAGCCAGGCCCCATGAGGAGAACACGAAGGACGCGGACTTGTACACTTCCAGGGTGATGCTGAGCAGCCAGGTGCCTTTGGAACCGCCACTGCTCTTCCTGCTGGAGGAGTACAAAAATTACCTGGATGCTGCCAACATGTCCATGCGGGTCCGGCGCCACTCCGACCCCGCCCGCCGTGGAGAGCTGAGCGTGTGTGACAGCATCAGCGAGTGGGTCACTGCCGCGGATAAAAAGACTGCAGTGGACATGTCCGGCGGGACCGTCACAGTCCTGGAAAAAGTCCCCGTGTCCAAAGGGCAGCTGAAGCAGTACTTCTACGAGACCAAGTGCAATCCCATGGGCTACACCAAGGAGGGGTGCAGAGGTATAGACAAGAAGCACTGGAACTCACAGTGCCGAACTACCCAGTCCTACGTGCGGGCCCTCACCATGGATAGCAAAAAGAGGATTGGCTGGCGCTTCATCAGGATAGACACTTCCTGTGTATGTACACTGACCATTAAGAGGGGGAGATAGTGGCTTTACGTTGTATAGATTATATTGAGACAAAAATTATCTATTTGTATATATACATAACAGGGTAAATTATTCAGTTAAGAAAGAAATAATTTTATGAACTGCATGTATAAATGAAGTTTATACAGTACAGTGGTTCTACAATCTATTTATTGGACCTATCCATGACCAGAAGGAAAACAGTCATTTGCGCACAGCTTTAAACAAAAATCTGCATTTCATTCCTCGATGCTGTTGTGGTTTGTTGCCGTTGCCAAGAATCGAAAACATAAAAAGTTTAAAAAAAAATACTAATAAATTGCATGCTGCCTTAATTGTGAATTGATAATAAACTGTCCTCTTTCAGAAAACAGACCAAAAAAAAAAAAAAAAAAAAAAAAAAAAAAAAAAAAAAAAAAAAAAAAAAAAAAAAAAAAAAAAAAAAAAAAAAAAAAAAAAAAAAAAAAAAAAAAAACACAAAAAATTTGAACCAAAACATTCCGTTTACACTTTAGAGAGTAAGCATCTCCGTTCTCTTGTTAGCACTCTTGTCTGTTTTACTGCTTTTAACTTCTGATAGCATTGGAATTAAAACAATGTGAAGGTGCTGTTGTCATTGCTCTTACTGGCTTAGGGGATGGGACGGGAGGGGACTCTTCTGTTTGTTTTGTGTTTTTTTCCTGTTTGTTTGTTTGTTTTCTTTTCTTATTTTATTTTTTGAGTTCCCACAGGGTGTAGGGTTGGGAAAACAATGCTTCTGTCCATGCTGGTTGATAAAAGATGCCTTTGTATGTTGTAAACATGTTTGCAGTATCAATCAGATGCCTGGAAAGTGAATCGGGATGAAGGCGACAGAACCCGACGCTCACACTGCACCTCCCTCCCGAGGGACACCTCCTGAGTCCCTGCTCAGGACCTAGGCAAGCTGCTTGATCCCAAAGACCCCTCTCTTGGCTCAGGCAACTCGCCCTTCCTCCCCCTTTGGCCCCTCTCTGTTTCACTTTTAACATAAGGAAGAAAGTTCAGTTGCGCGCTTTGAAATCTTCCACCACTTTTGCAAACCAGATGTGTCACATGGTGGCACGCGTGGAAAATGGTGATTTATTATTATTTTTTTTAGAAGAGAAAAGGAACAATAAGAAATAACCCCAAAGAATTATTTTTTTATAAAGGATCATTTGGGTCAATCATGGTAATGCTTTAAAATGACAATTAAGTTTAACAGTGTCCTGTCGGAAAGGGAGAGCTCCTTAGGAAGCCAGGGACACACAGGTCACAGCAGGACTCCACATTGCCACTGACATGAGACAGAAGCTGCCCTCAGAGGCTAGTGGAGCTGACGTGGTGATTCCTGGCCATGCGGGAGGAATTTCTGAGTGGCCGCCCCGAGGTCCCGGTGGAGGCGGGGGAGGGTACTCAAGACGTTCCTACAACAGCACCCTGCAGAGGTGGCCCCGGAGTGACCCTTGTCAAGTTGCTTGGACTTCATGCTTTAAGTGCCTACATTATCTAACTGTGCTCAAGTGGTTCTCAGCCGGAGGATCACACCCAAGCCGACTGCTGTTCTCCATCCTACCCTGGATACTTGTGCATGAGGTGGAGGATACGCCTGGAGCAGGTTTGGAGCCAAGGTGATGTTTTGTGATCAGGAGCTCGGTCCACGGAGAGCAATGGCGTTTGCTGCGAGAATGCTACCTTGCTTTGCAGCTAGACTTTGAGGAAACCAGGGTTTTGTCTGTTGAGAACTTTTGGTAACAGGGAAGAGAACAGAACAGATCTCAGGCTTTCAAAAGATCGAAGCCTGAAAGGATAGGAATCTTGTCCAGAGATGAGATTTGGGAAAATGCTTTGCTCCACGGAAGAGGCCAAGACAGAGTGGGCAACACCTTGGTCCCTGCTGATGGCCACACATCTCCTGCCTGCTCTGTCCATTCATGGCCCCAGCTTCCCTCTCCCCTGGGTTAGGAGAGTCCATTTGGGAGCTAGGCAGTACTCCAGGGAGGAAGGGACCCCAGAAAACACTAGCGCTGAACCCCTTTCTTTACTCACTCAACACCCTTCCAAACCTGACAACGTTAGTGGCTACCACCAGGAGCCACAGACGGAGCCCCAGACCGAGCTTCAAACAATTGCTGCATCTTAGGAGGGTGAGGGATAAGGGAAAGCGGGTGTTCACAGGGGACCAGGGAGGAAAAGAGTCCATCCACAACCACTTCCATTTGTTCAGTCTTTCCTGTAGAGCTAGGCTGTCCTTCTATAGGGTTCCACCTGAATGCCTGTCTTGGGAAGCCTTTTATGTAGTATAGGTCTGTTTTGTGCTGTTTGACAATACTGGTGATTCTTTTTAACCCGTAGGAATGCTTGGAATATCTGTTCTCTGTTCACTTTCTGCAGCTTCTGTTGAGGAACAACATTTACAAACCAAACAAAGTCACCATCGCAGTCTTAAAAGTGTTCCAGGGACCAGTTCTGTGGCAGACGCCCAGCAGCAGTGTGGTCCGTGGCGCTTACTAACAAGACCCATCACAGGCACACGCTTGGTGATCTATGTTGATCTGCAATGCATTTTGTTCAGATCTCTCTGTCGCTGTCCGTTCCTGTTCTGTTGCGTTCTGTTTTTGCTGTGGTCTCGTTGTGGCAGTGTTTTTATGCATGGCAACAGGCCCGTTGCTTTTTTTATGGTGATTCCCATTGAAAATGTAAGTAAATGTCTGTGGCCTTGTTCTCTCTATGGTAAAGATATTATTCACCATGTAAAACAAGAAAAAAAATATTTATTGTATTTTAGTATATTTATATAATTGTGTTATTGAAAAAAATTGGCATTAAAACTTAACTGCATCAGAAGCCTATTGTAAATACAAGTTCTATTTAAGTGTACCAATCAACATATAATATATGTTTTAAATATAGAATTTTTAATGTTTTTAAATATATTTTCAACGTACATAAAATCTGGGGGTTCTTGGGTTTTTTTCTCTTCATGGTAAAACAAATATGAAAATGTGTTTTGTTATAAATACATGTGTTCTTGGCTTTAAGACTAAACTGACTAAAGGTAGCCAGTTGAGTAGCCCCCTGGGGAAGATGCTTATTTCAAAGCCTAGAGTGGCCGGGGCTACAGTCTGTGAGCTTCTGAGAAAGCTCAGGGCCTGGGTCTGTCCTCTGCAGTAGCAGACAGGGGTGTCTTTTTCTAGGACACTTGAAAGTTTTCCCTTTTGAAGTGGTATACTTTCATCAGATACCAAACCATGTATCCTAGCAACATCAAGATCCATGAATCGGGGCTGGCTGGTCGTATTTGACATAAAATAACTGTTAAAAACATCAAAGTTCGTTTACCTAGGGCTAATGAGGGTAAACTGGCTCAAATTTAGCAAGCCAAGAACTGAAAGTAAAAATCTCACAGAGGTTCAGCACGTGGAGCCAAGCTACCCACCCTTGGTCCAGGAAGGATGCTGTTGGCAGCGTGTACTGCATCCATGGCTCAGATCTGACTTTTGCACCTGGAGCGTCCTGAGTTCCTACCATGGTGCCCATGATCTAACAGGTGGCTAGGGTTTTGTAAGGAGATTTGCCTCCTCCATGGCTGCCGAGCCCCTGGGTAGTTTAGTCAAAGTGTTTCAAGTTATCCTTAAATCTCAGGAAAACAGGTAGGCAGATTCTAAGTGACAGGAAGGGCCACTGACCAGGAAAAGCACCTGTCCCTACTCATCAGGTCCCCTGTGAACACTGACGAGCCATCCCAGAACGTGCTGGCCTGTATCTGTGCAGTGTATCAATTCTATTTCACACACACACACATGCACACATATACACGCGCACACACACACACACACACACACACACAGGCACACACGGTTTCCTCTTGTATTGTCTTATGAGCAAGGATCAAAGAGTTATCACCAACACCAACCTGTGTCGTGTGAGTGGGAGCCCACATCCAACAGGATGAGTTCCTTTATTGCATCCACCCAGTGAATCTGCAGAGGACTCCAGACTCCAGGAGGACCCCTGGGCTGCCCGTCACGATCATCCAGGCGTGGGCTTAGAACCTGAGTCACTTATCTCTAGACTGGGTGCCGGGTTGATGAAGACTAAAAGCGATTACAAAGGTTGAGAGACAAGAAATGAGAACTAAATGTGGCACCGAAACTTCTTGAGTTGAAAGGAGTTGGGTGAATATGGTAAAGTTCTCACGAGCAGGTGAGAGCCGAGAAACAGCAGTAGCGACCACCAGCTTGGGGTTGGTGTTAGCAGCCAGCCGGGCTGCACCACTAGCTCTCTGCTCACCCTGCTCTCTGCTTCAGAAGCTCAGAATCACTGCGATCGTTGCTTTATCCATTGCTTTTCCTCATATTAGTGACCTGTTTTCGTCATTGGGCACCGTATAGTCTTCCCGCCCGCAAACTGAGGATCATACCCCTGGACCAAGGTGCGGCCTAGAAAGTCTTCATGATGGCAGTTCTGATTCTGTGGAAAACATCATAGTTCTGATGGAGAATTCGAACTCCATCGTACAATGAATCCATTGAATTAGTCCATGCTCATTTAAACTGCATAGGGTTGGGGAGATAGCTTGGTAATCTAAGTGCCTGCCTGGCAAGCACAAGGTCCCTAGCTCGATCCCCTGTACCACATGCCATGCCAGCCTCAGAACCCCAGGCCTAACAGCAGATGTGGTGGTGCATGCCTCTAATCCCAGCCTTTGGGAAGGCTGAGACAGAAGGATCACTATGAGTCTGAATAAAGAAAGAAAGAAATATTTTTAAAAAGAAGAAGAAGAAAGAAACTTGATTAAGATGAGAAATATGAATGTGAATAGAGGCAGATGGAATGGTCTAGCAGGAAAGAAACTTCCATGAGTTTGATCCAAGCTCAGAGTGTTAACCAGCAAAAGTAGGATTTTGTGAGCCTGTAGCCTTTCCTTTTGCTGCGGGCTCTTTTGTTTCCAAGGTTGGTCCCCTGGCTGGAAGTTGACATTAGGGTTTCCTGACCCGATGGCTGGTGAACTCCTCACCAGGGCAGAGTCAGGCCTGGTGCAGGTATTACCGCTCAGCTGGTCAGCGTGTGGACACTCCAGCTGATCAACAACCTGGCCGACCCTCCTCTCCAGCCTTTGCAGCACTTTTACCTATTCCTAATTGTAGACACTATTATCTGGAAAAGAATACATCTTCCTCGCTTTTGATATGTGTTTAGAGGCAGCCAGATGTCTGAGGAACATTTTACATACCAACGTAAGAATAGTGTGGTCTCTTACACATTACATTCTTCTTGAGCAAAAGGACCATTTGCATGGCCCATCATAGACTTCCCATAGGCCCGCACCCATACTGATTGGGCAGGTACAAGCCACCCTGCCAGGAGCTCCCATGCTGGCACCAGCTTTGCTGAATAGTGGCCATCTTGAGCATGGGCAGCAGCAGCAGCAGTTTGGAAACCTGAAAGCCCATGCTCAGACGCATAAGACCCAGCATGCACGTGCTAGAGAAGGCCTTGAGGCTCATGAGCTGGTTAAGTCTAGTCTGCTTTTCTTTAACCTAAAACACACTGAGTACTCTGGGAAAATGAGCCTTGCCTCCTGAAAAATCTTACCCATCCTTGGCACATAAACAACCCAGGGGTGTCGGTTGACTGAAGTCCTGAGTTGGAGGTGTGCGATCCACACGTAGAGAGGACCTGGAAAGCTTTGGAAGCATGGCGCTGTGGTGCTGGATTCTCTTTTATGCAGCTCCTGGGAAACCAGGAGCTGGTCTGTGTGCAGTGGCTGATCCCAGGGGAGAGACTCGGTCTATGTTAAGTACTCATATTTTGAAAAAATCCGTTTCGAGTACTGCAGTGCACATTCAAATTTATTTAGTGAACTTGCATCCTCCACTGAGCCCCAATATTAAAAATAAATAGTTTCTAAACTGGGATGTGGAAAGGAAGAAGTGGTCATGACATAGAAATGCTTACTGAGCAGAGCCCTGTCCCAGAAGACCGAGCAGGCTTTGGCTGAGCTCGCGGCACCCACGCTGGTGCCCTAGGAGGACAACAGGGACTCTTAGCAGTGGCCACACTGCATGGCACAGAGCTGGGAGCTGTCAGAATGCACCTTCCTAGGCCTGGCCCAGACTCCCCAGCCCAGCCTTGCAGAGGAGGGGCCCAGAAGCCTGCCTGCACAGGCCCTGCAGGGATCCTGGGCCCACACGGGCTTGGGGATCAGAAGGCAAAGGAGGCCAGGGCGTCAGCCACCCACTGTTCTGTGAGATAACAGGCAGATAGCAGGGCACGGCCCAGGAACTAGGAACACAAGTTCTGATCCCCATCCTGCTTCCACTTCCCAATGATCCTGAACACGTCCCCATCTTCATTTCCTGAAACCCAAGAGCCCAGGGTGCCTAGAGGGGGAGCCAGGCTTGCCCAGGGTGAGGAACGGCACGGCTTTATGGCAGGACAGCGCTCTGAGCATTTGAAAGCCGATATGGGCACGGGGGTTCGAAAAGCTCATGGCTGCTGAGAGTGAGCATTCGCCCCTCTCCTTGCCAATCAGCAGCAGTGGCTCAGGCCACAGGCACGCGGCTGTTCAGGACACCTTCAGAGCCCCTGGGAGCAGAGAGAAGTGGCAGGTGGCGCTGGGGAAAAGGGTTCTCACCAGGGAGCTGGGTTCTACACACTGACAGAGACCCTGGCCCTGTGAGGGAGGCCGCATCTACCGTGAATCCGATAGTGCTTTGCATTCATCCAGCTGAGGACACCCAGTCCTCACTGTCCCAAGTGCCAGACTGTAAATGCCAAAGGCAGATTTGAACCTGAGCATCGGACCCAGTTTCTATCCAGTCACCTCCCTCCTCTGTGTGTGTGTGTGTGTGTGTGCGTGTGCGTGCATGAGCGCATGTGTGAGTGTGTGCATGCAAGTGTGTGTGTAGGAGTGTGCACGCGCATGTGTGCAGTTATTCCTGCACCTCTTAGATTCCAGCCTGCGTGTGGAGATTTCCTGTTCATGGCCTGGAAGGAAGGCGTCCAGATTCATTTCCCACACTGTAGGTGACCTGGAAACATGGCCACCCCACCTCAGGCCTCTGAGCCTCTCTGCTCTTGCTTTTCCCAGGAAGAAGAGCCATACTGATTTGGAAGTAAATTTGAGCCTTAAGATACTCCATACAATTGATTCCTCTCACCTCACTGTCTGTGGACAAAAGAGACGAGGGAGAATTCTGAGCCCTCAAGGGCAGGGGAACACTCAGAAATAACTCCCTGTGTGTCATGAGGTCAAAGTCAGGGCACCTCATGTCAGGATGAGGGTTGGCAAAGGAGGCCTGCACTTCCTGTGCAGTTCTAGAATGTGACCAGCCTGGTGACAGTCTGGCTGGGAATGGCTCAGGGAATGCACCCAATGACTCTTCGAGGTGTGACTTGTCCTGCGTGGCTCTCAGGGCCAGGCAGTCCTGCCCTCTGTGCTACATTCCGCTCCGGAATAAGGTGCAAGCCCTGGCAGAGACGCCTGGCCTGTGTGGCTGATTGCGGAGTCTAGAAACCCTCAACAGAGCTGCTGGATTTGCATCCACTGGGGTCACTGCTTGTAGAACTTTCTGGAATAGGTGGCCACAGCTTAGTTCCTGAGGACCCCCAGCCTTCCCCACGGATGTCCAGGTCCCTTCTTGCTGTGCTGTCTCACCGATCACTCTGGCCTAGGCCCCTTTGTGAGAAGATGTCTGCAAGGACAAGATGTCCTGACACACGGTGGGAAAGCCTTCCTGGGCGATGCTCTGGTCTTCCTCCTTCCAGCTCCTCACCTTGTCTCCCTCACAGCCTTACAAGGTCTTTGGACTGGAAACAGAGGGGACTGTTTTCCTTCTAGGTCGGCCTGTGTCTGTTCCCAGTTCAAGCCCCACTTTCCTCCTGATGTCCCAGGCTCTGTTTCTTCTAGGATCCAACGTCTTTCCCTCAGAGGGTATGCAGGGCAACAGTCAAGGTGACAGCTTTGGAGCCTGGCCCTGGGACCAGTCCAGCTCTGCTCTGAGAGTTGCACGGCTGCGTGAATGCCACCTTCCGCCTCCGTGGTTGTTTCCCTACCCATAAAGAATGGGTACAAATATGACCTTGGCGTTTGGTGAAAACCAAATGAGGCACTCCACACAGAGCTTGTTGAGGAGGGAGGTCTCAGTTATTTTTCTCTCATTGCTGGGGCAAACACCTGACGCTCAAAATGAGGGAAGGAAAGGTTTATTTAGTTCATAGTTACTGGAGGTTTCAGTCCATACTCAGCTGGTTCCAAGACAAAGACGCACAGGGCAGAAAACAACCTTTCATGGTGGCAGCTAAAAGCAAAAGCCCAGGGAGAGCTAGCTGCGGCTGAAGCAGCCAACTTCTCTTCCTACCTTACATTGAAACGTAGATCACCCGCCTTAGGGGAGATGCAGCACCCATTTCCACAATAATCAATTATGAATTCCAGATCCTTCCCCATGAGTGCATGAGGCTTTGGGGCCTATACACAAACCATAACAAGGAACAAGCTCAGGAAAAAAAAAAAAAAATATATATATATATTTGTGTGTGTGTGTGTGTGTGTGTGTGTGAGTATGTGTGTGTGTGTGTGTGTGTGTGTGTGTGTGTGGCCAGCTCAGCCTGCCCTGGGGATGGGACTGGCCCAGCATGTGGTGCCAGGGATTGAACCATGGTTCCTGCAGTTGCCTAAGCTTGCCTAAGGATGCACTTCAGACCACTAAACCA